>VDFB02388563.1:0-22890 GCA_007258455.2 Sequoia sempervirens | reverse complement strand
TAGGTCATTTATTTAAGTTTTGCATATCATTAGGTTTTATCATTAAGTCTTGCATATTACTAGTTTTTCCAAGCCCTAGCTTGGTGGTGAACCCCTCTTTTAGTCTTTAATCACAACCTAGTACACCTTATTGTAGATCTATTTGCCTCATTCGATCCTTGGATTGATATCTCTAGGGTTTCCTTGAATGAAACATAGAGAAAAATTTATTGTTTTATGTCCTAAAACAAAGGATCTATTAATTTTGACCTTTCAATTTGTATGAAATTATGTTACCAATTGAAATTCCACAAAAAAATTATAAAATGAAAGGTTCTACCAATTGACAAAGGAATGGACTATATAATCATGACAAGTGTCAATATCATGGGAGTGATTTTCTATCAATAGTAAAGCTTCTAGCATCTATCTTGTTAAACTATCCAAATCAAGAGGTAAATCTTCTCTTCTCAAAGGAACTCATAAATGAGAATCAATAAAATAAAATAAAATGAATGTATTTCATTTTTAATAATATTGCAAAATTATTAACGCAACATATTATCACACAAATATAAACTTGCAATCAAATATATTGACCATAATACTAAGCTAAATAGAATGATAAACCAATAATTTTTCCAAACATTTGGATGGTAAATTCAAACTCACATCATGAATTTATATTGTAGTTGATTTGTCCCACACTTCCTTATCTTAATTCTAGAAACCATACCAATACCTATAAGGATTCATAATTAGAGATAGGACAAGAGAACCAATACTGAATACTCATAATTACTATCTCAATTGTATCTAGGTTTCATTAATTACAACATTCCAATCATAAAAATCAAATGCATAAAACTAATATTTTCTAAATGTTATGGGATCAAAACAAAGCCACGCCAATACAAGTTATTTTTACAAGAAAGTATATGATGACTTTAAAGTTATGAACTAATTTAATAATGGTTTTAGTGAATGAAAGGTGCATATTATATCATAATTAAAGTCATGAGTTGAGTATGATACACATGAAACCAATCTCATAATGATGTAATTATAGCATCAATTGAACTGAAGAAAATAGGGAGTTGGACACCTTTTAGGAGATGGAACACATAAGGAAGGAGGGGATTCTCTTCCTATTTCACTCTTAGTTCATTAAAGGAAACCCTAGAGATCTCAACCTAATGATTGAATTGGGAAAAAAGATGGCTACAAGGTCTCCTTGGGTGTGATTAACAAGGGGGTTCACCACTAAGCAAGTGCTTAGAAAGAAAGAGATGGATATAATATGCAAATATAGCTATATAACCTAGGAAATGAAACTTGTAAACAAAATAATAAACTAAGAATGAACAGAGGTGCACTTGGAAGATTAAAGAGCTCAAAAGCAAGGTCTGCAACCTTAGAATTCTAACTTTTGATGTGAACTAGGACTCATATGCTAGGCTAGGCGATTTAGTCCTAGTTAAGGGTTTTGGGTTGAAACTGGTATCTACAACTGGTAAACTAGGATCCATAGAACATGACTAAAATGTGGTATAATAGGACTCATATGCCCAAGCTGGCGATTTAGTCCTAGTATTAGGGTTTTTCCAAAACTCTGGTATCCTCAAGTGATCTATAGCTTCTCTCCTGTCCGATCTCTAAGTTTAAAACTTTGAACTCCGACCTGTAGGTGACATTATGTGAAGATGACAACTTCTTGACAAATTCTTCAATCTTGCAATTTCTTTTCCAAAGGATCTTCAAGCTCAAAGCACCTAGATTTGCAATCACACATGTAGAGGGAGAAAAATGTTGATTTGTTAGTGGATAGGGTTTTTCCTTGGTCAAACCTCATTTTGGTAATCAAACCTTGAAATGAAATCAAATAGAATGAAGGAATGATGAATGAACAATATGTTATGTTGCAACTCACCAAACCCTTGTAACAAAAGTTGCAATCTTATGTGAAATGGCTAGCATGAATGTAGATCTTGACTCTTGATTGAATGCTATGGATATTGACTTGAATGCTTGCTTGAATCATGAAAACCTACATCACAAATGTTAGCTCAAAGAACACACCTGATGTGCATGATGACTTTGACATGATGCTTGAATCTTGAATGTAGCTCCAAAATTCTTGATAATCAACTCTTGAATGCTCTTGATCACAAATTTTCTATAATGCTTGAATACTTATGCAATGAATAAAAAGTGGTATGGTTCTAGTATACGGTTTTAAGACATAGAGCACACCCACTTTTCAATTTCATTCAAGGATAACCCTTGAGATCTCAATGTAAAGGAGAAAGAGATATTGCAAGAGGGTTGTCCTAGAGGTTTATTGCAAACTAATAAGGGGTTCACCACCAAGTTTAGACTTGAAAAAGACAATGAAATTCTAGAAGAAATGTAAAACCCTAATATGATGTAAACTTGAATTGAATAACCTAGAAATGTAAATGAAACTTGCAAAAAACTACAAAATAGAATTTGTGCACCTAGAAATCTGGAGATGGCTAGAAGGAGGTCTGAAACACTAGAAATTTTGACTTCAATGCTAGGTGGGACTCATTCACCAAGCTAGGTGAATTAGTCCAAAATATGGATTTCTGTGTGGGAACAGGAATCTGCCAAATGGGTATTTGAATCTATAAAAATCTGAATTTTGATTGAAATTGGGACTCATTCACCAAAAGTGGCGGATCAGTCTAGTTAGGGTTTTCTGAAGCTTCAAATTCTGATCCTATTCTTCTTTGTATGTTGTGTCCTTCCTAATTGATTTCCAAATCCAAAACGCTAATTCGCAACCTATAAGTGTTCTCCAATGTTCTTCAATTCTTAATGACAACTTTGACAACTTTCCTCCAATATTGCTCCTTAGGAAATTTGCAACCTAGACCTGCAAATCACACATAAAGGAGAGGGAAAAATGATGTTGTGTTAGTGTATAGGGGTTTTCCTTGGTCAAACCTCATTTTGGTAATTAAACCTTCAAATGTAATGATATAGTAATGGAGAATGATGAATGAACAAAATATGATGTTGCAACTCACCAAACCCTATTAATAAGATGTTGCAAACATGTGTGAGATGGCTCCAATGGATGTAGATCTTGAATCTTTCTTGAAGGTGATAGATCTTGATTTGAACACTTACTTGAATCATAAAACCCTACACCACAATTGTTACCTCCAAAAAAAACATGATGTTGAAATGTAGAAAAAGTGGTAGGGAAGTGCTATCATATGGTTTTAGACATAGAGCATACCCACACTTTTCTAATTTCATTCAAGGGTAACCCTTGACATATCTTTGTAAAGGAGACAGAGATCTTGCTAACGGTTGTCCTAGGGGTTGAATATGATTTATTGAGGGGTTCACCACCAATTTTAAACTTAGACAAGACAATGAAATGCAAAGTATAATGCAAAACCCTAATTGAATGCAAAACAAAACTAAATTACCTAGAAAATACTTGAAACAACATAGAAAATGAAAAAAATGAAAGTGTGCACCTGAGAATCTAGAAAGTGATTGGATGAAGGGCTAGAATGCTAGAAATTATATTTTCAAGGTTGACTGGGACTCATTCGCCAAGATAGGCGAATCAGTCCAATTTCTGGGAAAATGCACTAGAGCAGATTTTAGCCAAAAGGGTATTCAGATCTATAAAAATATTTGTTAGGCCTGTATACTAGGAATCATTCACCACTAGTGGAAAATCAGTCCACTTCTAATTTTCTAGAAATTCTAAATCTAATTATGTGCCTCTCAACCTACTCTGCTCTTCCTTATTGGTTTTGAGATATGAAACAACAACTTGTGACCTGTAGGTGATCTACAAGACTCTTCAATGCTTGATGACACTCTTGACAACTTTGAATGATTTGCAACACTTCTCCAACCTTGCTCATGAAATATGCAACCTAGCCCTGCAAATCACACATGAAGAGGAGGAAAAATGTTGGGGGGGTTAGTAGATAGGGGTTTTCCTTGGTCAAACCCCTTGTTGGAAATCAATCCTTGAAATGAAATCAAATGTGAAAGGAAATGATGAGTGAACAAGATGAAATGCTACAACTCGCCAAACCCTAGCAATAAGATGCCGCAATTATGCTTTGAAATGGCTACAATGGATGTGTTCCTTGACTCTAGCTTGAAGGAGATAGATCTTGAATGCAATACTTGCTTGAATCATAAATCCTACACCACAATTGTTAGCAAAATAACAAACATGATGCAAGAATTCTTTGACATGATGATTGGTGCTTGAAGAATTCTCTAATACGCTTGATAATCTACCCTTGAATGCTCTTGAATACTCTTGTAAAATCAATTTTTCTATGAGGATGCTTATTGAACTTGCTAGGTGAGAAAAATGAATGAAAAAACCTTGTATTTATACTCAATTATGGAATAATTCCTAAAATTACAACATTACAAGCCAACATTGGATATTGGAGAATAAAATCCTACCAAATATTTAAATTAAATTTGATTTTAACTTAAATGGGACTCATTCACCACTTTGGGCGAATGGGTCATGTGCATGTGTCGAAATGTGTAGAGTGAGTTAGTTATTTTAATGTCAACACAAACCTTAATGAAACAGTTTACATTCAAAGTTTGAAGCAAATAAAACTAATCTATTCTGTAATACAATCAAACTTTTCAAATACGTATCATTGTTCTCTAATTCTAGGGATTTATTAAACCGTTTGGCCCTCATATTTATATGAGCACAAAGGTTGTTAAAATGACTACCTAGAAAACAAGATTTTATGCTTAATATGCAAGCTAAGATGATTTCTATGTGCAAATGTGTGGTGGAAGGATTAATGGTATGCTCTTAAATGAAACAAGATGATGGAATTGATGATGAATGCAACGATAAATGAAGGATGATGTTGGTGATGGATGAACAAGTGGAGATGAGTGAGATGATATGCAACTATAATGAGCTATCTATGATTATGCATATGCTCAAATGCAAACATAAAACAAAAACTAACTATGATGCAATGGAGATGATAAAATGTAACTATGAAGCAACTAATTAATCTAAGATGAGAATGCAAAGTAACATATGATATGCAAGCTAAGTATAAGACTCCATGAAAGCTCCAAGCTCCTACGAAAAACCTGCATGGTAACAATCCTCAAAGTGTGGATGGAAAATGGCATTATAACACTATTCCAATTTGTATTTCAAAATAGCATTATAACATTACTCAAAAGGTGGATGATAATGCAAAGGATGAGGGGTGTATTTATAGAGTTTTGCAAGCATTTTGTGAGGTGGCACCTATCAACGGTTAGATTCAAAGGAGACAAGATAGACGGTGGAGATGAAAGGAATCAGGATGTTGTCCCCTTGACCAAGGACAACATGCCATGTGTGTGAAGAGAATCCCCTTGACCAATTGGAAGCATGCCAAATGTATGAGATTCCAAGTGTGTGAAACAAAGACCCATGTGCTCCAAATTTGTTGGAAGTGTGGGGGAATAAAGCCATGTGCTTTTTCTTATTGGTGGAAGTGTGTGAGGGAATAAAGCCATGTGATTTTTCTTATTGGTGGAAGTGTGTGAGGATAATTCTAATTAATAATTAGGCTTATTTATTTTCATGTGACCTTTATGAGGTGGCACATAAAAAAGTTGTAGAAATGTGCTCTAATTCTTAATCAGGATTAGGGAAGATTAATTAAATAAACACGTTTAGGGTTTTTTGTTTATTTAATTTAGAAGAATGTAGGAGAATTAAAAGGAAAGTGAACAATATAAATAAAGTAAGACCTTATTTATATGTAGTCGAAGCATTAATCAAATAGGTTGTATTTAATTAATTGAATGTGATGACCATTTTCAGGTGTATAGTCCCACCTAAGGGGACTCATTTGTCCAGAATGGTGAATGAGTCCCACCTTAGGAATTTGAGGTGGGTTTTCGGGATTTTGAAGTTTTAAATACTTTTTGTTAGGATTATCCTCAAAAATGCACATAAATAAAGCTTGTGAATGCAAAATGGGGCCAATTAAAGCATAATAAAGCCCAATTATTAATGATAAGCCTAGAAAAGTGTGAAAGTTTGTTACAACACTTTACAACACTTTCAAATAAGGCAAGATTACTGATAAAAAGAGGTTATTTAGGTGTAATTCATTAACAAGACCTTAGAAAACTGTGAAAGTGAGTTACAACATTTCACAACACTTGAGTAAGGTACCATTTAAATCCATTTAGTTCACAAGGGCCCAAGATCTAATGTGAATATGTTAGGAATATTGCAACACTAAATCAATACCAAGTTAAGAGGACCTATTTTCATTATTACATCTATCCCCCACTTTAGTGAGAGGAGGAACTTGCTTCCAACTCACACTAAAGTAGACCGAATGCAGCAACAATCAAAGGGGGTTTCAAATGTACCAATGTTGATAAGATAGGACAAATATGACCAAGGGGGGTGCGCAAGCCCACAGAACCAAGGTCCTATGGAAAACCAACATGAGCACAAAGGAACACATATGAGAAATATAAAGAGAAACAACAAGGCACAATCATGCACTACCAAAGATAAAAGGAAAAGTAAAACAAAAAGATCAGATCAAGCTTTGACTATTTGTCCATCACGATGTGGATTAGATCTAGGTTGTTTGTCCAAAAAATGAATACTCACTCTGAGTCGACGGAACTTCAAGCTGCCCGCTAGGTGAGAAGGCCTAAAAAGGTGAGACACATATACGCATGGCTGGTATGCGCTCACACACACATGTGAGTGGCTATGGGGAAAGTCATGCCTCAGTCAGGCTTCCCGCTCAAACCATACCAAAGTTATACCTCCTGATAACTTTAATAAGGTGCAAAGCAAAAATGATTTTTGAGCTTCATGAGACAAACAAAAGTTTGTATGCTTGGAGCTCATGAACAAACAGGATGGCTCCATAGGCATGCAAGTTGTATTATGCAAGGTGGCCATATAAGTACAAATGCAAAATGCAAAGAATTTTCAAAGGAGTCTTTCTTAGTTCATGTGAGGTCTTTAACTTAGGGAACATTATGCCTAATGTCTCCAAGAGAGGACCAATCAAAGAATAGAAAATTCACAACTTAGGGGATGCAATGTGTCACATCAAGCCACTAAAAGGAATGTAATATGCTAAGATAGATCAGGCTCATGAAGGAAATCATACCCAATGTCATCCACAAAGAGAAAAATGCATCGTATAAAATAAGAAGACTCCACCATGAACCATGAAAAGAAAAATGAAAAAGAATAATGCCAATGTATACCCCCACTTTAAAGAAATTTCTAAACACCATACTGATAAATGAGCAATTACTTTAAAGTAGCAAATGATAAATGAAAACAATAAAGACAACATGAGAACCAACTTCGAAAGCCCTATGCCAAGTCATATGTTTCCAAGTAAAGCTACGTCATGTGAGACAAAAGGAAAAGAGAGGGGTTGCCCCCAAAATGAAAACACCAAACACATAAGGGATTTATGGATGTGGGGTCAATATGTTCTTGCTACAATGTATTTTAGAGAGTCAAAATTGTCATGATTCCCCAAATACACATAGAACTAGAGGAATGACACAAAGAGAGTGAAAACAAAGAAAAACCTTTTGGTTCAACATGGAAGAAACATGAATAGCTCAACGCCTTGCATCATCCCCAAGAGGAAAACACAAGACAAAATGAAAAATATAAAGAAAATATTTTGGGTCAACATGGAAGAGACATAAATGTCTTGATGCCTTGTGTCATCTACAAAAGGAAAACACAAGACAAAATGAAAAAGATAAAGACAAGCTTTTGGGTCAACATGGAAGAGACATGAATGTCTCGACACCTTGCATCATCCCCAAAAGGAAAACACAAAAAAAATTGAAAAATGATAAAAAGCGAAAAGAAATAGATTGAAGACATAGAGAAAAATCAAGGTACAAATAGAGGAATGTCAGAAAAAGAGAGAACCTAAACAGAACATCACAAGGGATGTAATCACATGAAAGACAAGGAAAATGAAAACTAAAGGTCCTAGTAAAGGCATAAGCGAGTCAACCTATGAGCAGGTCATCCGCCTCCCAATCTCATTCTGTATAAGTGAAAGGTAGACTATAATGAACCTAAGGGACACTGGAAAATGCATTACGAGGACAAGGCTATCTACCTCTTGCCCCCACTGGGTGCAAGAAAAGAGTGATCCAAGGTGAGTGATGGGAAAGGTCATGTAATAGTGAGAATAGAATGTTCTACAACTATTACATGACAAGGAGTGAAAAAGGCATATGTCATGCAATAACTCAATGGAAATCATTCTCATCGAAGTGAAAGTTAGCCAATACCAATTTAAATGCTCGAAACTCATCAGTACTATGTCCAAGAGTTTTGTGGCATCGACAATGTGGAACTTTGGCATCTTTAGGACATAGCACTTATTTTTATTTCTTTGGTGGTAATGTTATTAGCTCTTTGTTTAGAAGTATTTGTAACTTCCTTTCACTTTCAGGTAGTGGGCAAGGGAACTTTAGTTTTTGTAACTTGTAGGGCCTCTTGCGCTTGTTAGATTCACCAACTTCTCGGATTGAGTGTGGAGGAGGAGGATCTAAGGTGATCCTACCATCCTTTTCATTGTCATGTTCTTTAGGAAGGACATTCATATTAGGAGGACTATCAAAGATAATTGTGTCATCACTACGAAGTCTTAGGTATTATTTAGGAACACTTGTGTTGCAAGGGGGATCTTGATATCCTAATCCCCTTGTGTTTTTATTATTGTATATTTGCTCCAAAATTTGGTGGATTTCATGTTCACATGTTGTGTCACATCCTTGCTTACTCAAGATTGTGAATCCTTTTTCATATGTCTTTTCTAGGTTGATGGGGATGTTTGTTACTTTTTTATCATAGGATGGTTGAGTATTTTCTTTCTTAGAGGAACTAGGTTCACCTATGATAGGGAGCTTAGGTTCAGATTTTATTTCAGGATGCAAATAACTAAAGGTGTTGACAGGTGGTATTGTAGGGGATGTTGGATGGTTCATTGATGGGTAAAAGGATGTGTTAGCTTCAAGGTTGTTTAGAAAATCATTTAGGAACTTATTAATGATGTCATCATCTTCTCTAATGATGTCAACATCATGAGGAGGACATGCAGTAGGAGGTGAAGGAGCATGATTCGGTTCAATGTCACTAGGGTCATGTCCAAAAGCACAACTTGACACGTCTACTAGTTAGGGACTTCAAGGACATTCAAAGCTTGCTAAAGCACATATCCATGATGCAAATTTTAGATTGTATATAATGCAACAATGTTGTAAATGCAATTTTTATTTTAAACAATGCACAAGATGAATGAATTTAAACTAGATGCAATGAATGGAATGAAACGGAAAGTATGCAAACTAGAATAGAAAGGTAACAACAGTAAACAGAAACTTAGAATCTAAACTTTAAATTCCAGAAAATGCAATGCAAAATATGTAGAGGGACTGATTCACCCAGAGTGGCGAATGAGTTCCAGGGATGGTTTTTTCCAAAAAAAAATAAATTTTTAATTGAATTTTATGCTTTTTTTGTTTTATGATGCAAATATGAGATGAAATTTTTTTTCAATGAAATTAGATACAACAATGCAAGCTATATGAGCTTTCACTAATGAAAATTTTGAAACCCTAGAATGCAAAATAATCAATGCAAATCCTAATGCAATGTTAATGCAAGCCAAATCTAGGATGAAAATGCACTCCAAATCAGAAATTTAATGTTCTAAATGCAGGTTCACCAAAATGAAATGTTGTAAAAGTGTTTAGGAATGCCAACATATGGTTTTAGACATAGAGCATACCCACACTTTCCAATTTCATTCAAGGGTTACAACCCTTGAGATCTCTTTGCAAAGGAGAAAGAGATCTTGCTAAGGATTGTCCAAGGGGCTGAATATGATCTATTGAGGGGTTCACCACCAAGTTTAAAATTGGACAATATAATGAAATTCAAAGTACAATGAAAAACTCTAATTGAATGCAAAACAATACTAAAAGACCTAGAAAATGCTTGAAACAACATAGAAAATGATAAAACTAAAAGTGTGCACCTAAGAATCCAAAAAGTGATTGGATGAAGGTATAGAATGCTAGAAATTATACTATCAAGGTTGATTATGACTCATTCACCAATTTGGGTGAATTAGTTCAGTTTCTAGGAAAATGCACTAGAGCAGGTTTCAACCAAAAGGGTATCTAGATCTATAAAAAATCTTTGTAAGGCCTATACGTTAGGACTCATTCACTAGTATTGGTGAATCAGTCTACTTCTACTTTTCTAGAAATTCTAAATCTAATTATATGCCTCTCATCTTGCTCTGCTCTTCTTGATTGGTTTCGAGATCTAAAACAACAGTTTGTGACCTATAGGTGATCTCCAAGACTCTTCAATGCTTGATGAAACTCTTGACAACTTTGAATGATTTGCAACATTTCTCCAACCTTGCTCCTTATGAAATATGCAGCCTAGCCCTACAAATCACACATGAAGAGGAGGAAAAATGTTGGTGGGGTTAGTAGATAGGGGTTTTCCTTAGTCAAACCCCTTGTTGGAAATCAATCCTTGAAATGAAATCAAATGTGAAAGGAGAATGATGAATGAACAAGATGCAATGCTAAAACTCACCAAACCCTAGCAATAAGATGCTACAATTATGCTTGAAATGGCTACAATGGATGTGGTCCTTGACTCTAGATTGAAGGAGATAGATCTTGAATGTAATACTTTCTTGAATCACAAACCCTACACCACAATTGCTAGCACAATAACAAACATGATGCAAGAAGTCTTTGACATGATGATTGATGCTTGAAGAATGCTCTAATATGCTTGATAATCTTCCCTTGAATGCTCTTGAATACTCTTGTGAACTAAAATTTGCTATGAGGATGCTTATTCAACTTGCTAGGTGAGAAAAATGAATGAAAGAACCTCGTATTTATACTCAATTATGCAATAATTCCCGAAACTACAACACTACAAGCCAACATTGGATCTTGGAGAATAAAATCCCGCTAAAGATTTAAATTAAATTTGATTTTAACTTAAATGGGACTCATTCGCCACTTTGGGAAAATGGGTCCCACCTAAGGGGACTCATTCACCCAGAATGTTGAATGAGTTCCACCTTAGGAATTTGAGGTGGGTTTTTGGGATTTTGGAGTTTTAAATGCTTTTGTTGGGATTATCCTCAAAAATACACATAAATAAAGCTTTTGGATGCAAAATGGGGCCAATTAAAGCATAATAGAGCCCAATTATCAATGATAAGCCTAGAAAAGTGTGAAAGTGTGTTACAACACTTTACAACACTTTGAAATAAGACAAGATTAATGATAAAAAGAGGTTATTTATGTGTAATTCATTAACAAAACCTTAGAAAACTATGAAAGTGAGTTACAACACTTCACAACACTTGAGTAAGGTACCATTTAAATCCATTTAGTTCACAAGGGCCCAAGACCTAATGTGAATATGTTAGGCATATTGCAACATTATATCAAGGCCAAGTTAAGAGGACCTATTTTTGTTATTACAGATGCATGAAGTCCTTGAAATGATGCTTGATGCTTGAATGCTACTCTAAAATGCTTGATAATATTCCCTTGAAGACTCTTGAATGCTCTTGTAAACACTTGTAAACTCAAACTTTCTATAAGGATGAATACTTGAATTCTTGGGGGGGAAATGAGTGAAAGAACCTTGTATTTATACTTAATTATGCAAGAATTCCCAAAATTACAACACTACAAGCCAATATCAAATCTAGGAGAATAAAATCCCGCCAAGAATTTGAATTAATTTTGATTTTGGGCCACATGGGACTCATTCGCCCAACGTGACGAATGAGTCCCACCATGCATAATTTTTGGAACCACTTTTAAAAATGCTTAGAAAGGTGTGAAACTAGATTCGGGGCCAAAAAATATAGGTAGGACTCATTCGCCCAAGGTGACGAATGCGTCCCAGATCATTAAATCTAGGCCACACAAGCCTAAAACAGCTGAATTATGATCGGGTATTGGTTTGTGTTGGGATTATCCTTGAAAAGATGCATTAAATGAGGCTTGTAGATACATAATAGGGCCAATTAAAGCATAAAGAAGCCCAATTATTAATGAAAACCCTAGAAAAGTGTGAAAGTGTGTTAGAACACTTTACAACACTCCAAATAAGGCACCAATATGCTCATTTAGTTCACAGGGGCCCAAGACCTGATGTGAATATGTTAGACACATTGTAACATTAAATCAAGGCCAAGTTAGGGGGAGCTTTTTCCATCATTACAACTTGAATTGCTATATCTTGTTTGTTAGGTGAACATATGTGAAATAACCTTGTATTTATACTTGTTTATGCCAAATTTCTTGAAATTACAACACTACAATCTGACATCAGATCTAGGAGAATAAAATCCCACGGTCAAGAATTGAATTCAAAATAGTTCTAAGCTAAAGAGGGACTCATACACCAATTGGGGCATATGAGTCCCAGTAGCCTAGCCTTGGGACACAAAATTTAAGAAATGTTAAGTTCTATGCCAAATTTAGGATCAAGCCTCGAGACTTGGGTGGGACCCATACGCCAAGGTGGCATATGACTCCTAGATCACTAAATTTGGAACAAACAACCCAAAATCATTAAATTATGATTGTTTATTAGATAAGTTTCAATATTATCCTCAAAAAGATGCATTTAATAAGGCTAGTGGATGCAAAATAGGACCAAATAAGGCATAAAGAAGCCCAATTTTAGTAGGGAGGGCCCAAACAAGTGTGAAAATGTAAAGGGATACATTTTTCTACACTAAATTTAGCCCCCACTTTAGTGAGAGGAGGAACCTGCTTCAAACTCACATTAAAGTAGACAAAATTGCATCAAAAGGGGTCCAAGTGTACCAATGCTAGTGAGATAGGATGACAATGATCAAGAGGGTTGCGCAAGCACCCAGGATCAAGATCATATGGAAAACCAATAAAAGCACAAAAGAACACACTTGTGAATAGTGTAAGGAGCAACAACAAGGTACAAACATACACTTCCAAAGACAAAAAGAAGAAAGAAAAACAAAAACAAAAGTGGGTGGATCAAGCCTCGACCATTTGTCCAATGCAACGTGGATTAGATCTAAGTTATTTGTCCAAGAGGATTTAAAAGTGGAACATGATGTCCACTATGCAAACCAAATGTGTGCTCACAAGGGCTAGTGGAACCTCAGTTCGTCCACTAGGTGAGTCCCCAGAGACACATACACACGTGGTCGATATGCAATCACACAGAGAAGCAAGTGGCTATGGGAAAGTCACGCCTAAGTTTCACTCCCATACACTAACCATACCAAAGCTATATACCTCTTGATAACTTTGATAAGGCACCACACAACACGAATAATAGGATCCATAAGGCAAGAAAAACTTTGTATGCTTGAAACCCATGAACAAACAAGATGGCTCCATAGGCAAGGAAAGTGTGTTATGCAAGATGGCTATATAATAGTTATTGTAAATGCAAAATAATGTAAGGTACTTTCAAAGGAGTTTTTCTTAATTCATGTAAGGTCTTAACTTAGGGAACATTGTGCCTAGTGTCTCCAAGAGAGGACCAATCGAACAATAAAAGATTCACAACTTAGGGGATGCAGTGTGTCGTATCAAGCCACTAAGAGGAATATAATATGATAAGAGAGATCGCACTCTTGAGGGACATCACACCCAATGTCACCACAAAGAGAAAGATGCATCACGTGAATTAAGAATACTACACAATGAAACATGAGTTGTAAAATTCAAAATAATAATGTCAATGTATGCCAAACACTGAGTGCAAGACAAGAATGAGCTGAGGCAGGTGATGAGAAGGAGCTCCTTGCATTTTGAAATGATTTTCCATAAATGTAAAATATGTAATAGTAAGAATGTTGTGATCCTACAACTATTACATGGTAAGGAGTGAAAGGACATGCTTTAAGTGATTATTTCTATGATATCAAAAATTTTAAATATTTGCTTTAAAGCATGACACTCATCAGTATTATGTCCAAGAACTCTATGATGTCGACAATATGATGTGTTTATGTTCTTAGATTTATTTTTTTATTTTCTCGCATGGGTGGTAATGTAATAAGGACCCTTGATTTACAAGTATGTGTAGGTTTCTTTCAGTTGCAGATGGCAGACAAGGGAATTTCAGCTTCTTTAGTTTGTAAGGCCTTTGTTGCTTGTTAGATTCACTAGTTTCTTGAGTTACATGTTGAGGTGGAGGACTTAAGATGATCCTATCACTATTACGAGGCATTGGTTATTTTTTAGGAAGGAGAAAACTTATGCCAGGAGGAGGATCTTGATATCCTATCCCTTTGGTATCTTCAATTTTTATTTTTTCTAAGAGTTGATGAATTTCATGCTCACTTATTATATCACATCCTTGTTTGCTTAAGATTGTGAATCCTTTTCCATATGTCTCTTCTAGGTTGATGGGAGTATTGGTCACTTTTTTAACATAGGATGGTTGAATGTTTACTTGATTAGAGGTACTAGGTTCACCTGTTGTAGGGAACTTAGGCTCAGTTTGTGTTTCAATTTCAGGATGTAAAAGATCAAACATCTCAAGTTGTGTTGGTTGTTTCATGGAAGCATAAAATGATGCATTAGCCTCAAGGTTGTTAAGGAAATCATTTATAAAGTTGTTCATGTTGTCACCATCTTCTCTAATGATGTCAACATCATGAGGAGGACATGCATTAGGATTTGATTGAGCATAAGTGAGTTCAATTTCATTAGGATCATTTTGACAAGCACAACTTGGCACATCCACTAATGATTTCAAGGACATCCAAAGCTTACCAAATCACATATCCATGATGAAATGCAATGTATTAACCTAGAATGAAATGTGTAAATGTGATTTTGAAATTATGCAATGCATAAAATTAATCAAATTAAGCTAGGTCTAATAAAATAAAT
This sequence comes from Sequoia sempervirens, assembly GCA_007258455.2. Taxonomy (NCBI): domain Eukaryota; kingdom Viridiplantae; phylum Streptophyta; class Pinopsida; order Cupressales; family Cupressaceae; genus Sequoia; species Sequoia sempervirens. Next base: position 7,893 of record VDFB02388563.1, on the reverse strand, counting down.
GAAACAGAAACTCAGTAAATTGAAATAGAGATCTAACAACAGTAAACAGAAGCACAGAAATAAGGTTTTTAATGTTGTATAATACATTTTAAGACCTAATAAGGGACTAAAATTCCCAAAGGGGCGTATGAGTCCCAATTATGGTTTTTGAAGGGTTCAAATGTTTAAAAATACACAACATCTAGAATTCCCATAAATTAGGTAAAACAACATGTACTAGGACTAAATCGCCCAAAGGGGCGAATGAGTCTTGGATGGGGGTTTTGACACTAAATTCAGCAAATTATGAGTGAATGTTAATGTTTCTAATTTGAATGTTGACTTGACTATGTGCAATTTTAGATTTTAAATGAAATTCAATGATGCAAGATGAAAAAATGCAACCTATATGCACTTTCACTAATGCAAGATTTAGAAGCCCTAAATGCAAATCAACTAATTTGCAAGACTTAATGCAAAGTTAATGTAAGCTAGATATAGGACTGAAATGCACTATAAATCAGAAATAAAGAGTTTGAAGATCAGGTTCACCAAAATGAACCAAAGGAAATAGGGTGCTCCACCTTTTAGGAGATGGAATACATAAGGAGGGAGGGGATCTTCTTCCTATTTTGCTCTTAGTTCATTTAAGGAAACCCTAGAGATCTCAACCTAATGATTGAATTAGGGAAAAAGATGGCTACAAGGTATCCTTAGGTGTGATTAACAAGGGGGTTCACCACTAAGCAAGTGCTTAGAAAGAAAGAGATGGATGTAATATGCAAATCTAGCTATGTAACCTAGGAAATGAAACTTGTAAACAGAATAATAAACTAAGAATGCACAGAGGTGAACCTGGAATATTGAAGAGCTCAAAAACAAGGTCTACAACCTTAGAATTCTAACTTTTGATGTGAACTGGGACTCATATGCCAGGTTGGGTGATTTAGTCCTAGTTTTAAGTTTTGGGTTGAAACAAGAATCTATGACTGGTAAACCAGGATCTACATAAAATGACTAAATAGTGGTATACTAGGACTCATATGCCCAAGGTGGTGATTTAGCCCCAGTATTAGGGTTTGTCTAAAACTCTGGTATCCTCAAGTGATCTTCTATAGCTTATTTTTCTGATCTCCAAGTTTGAAACTTTGAATTCTAACCTGTAGGTGACATTCCGTGAAGATTACAACTTTCTTAAATCTTGAAATTTTGTCTTCAAAGGATCTTCAAGCTCAAAACACTTAGATCTGCAATCACACATGTAGAGGGAGAAAAATTTTGATTTGTTAGTGGATAGGAGTTTTCCTTGGTCAAACCCCGTTTTGGTAATCAAACTTTGAAATGAAATCAAATAGAATGAAGGAATGATGAATGAAAAATATGCTATGTTGCAACTCACCAAACCCTTGTAACAAAGGCTACAATCTTATGTGAAATAGCAAGCATGAATATAGATCTTGAATCTTGATTGAATGCTATGGATCTTGACTTGAAAGTTTGCTTGCATCATGAAAACCTGCATCACAAATGTTAGCTCAAAGAACATACATATCATGCATGATCACTTTCACATGATGCTTGAATCTTGAATGTAGCTCCAAAATACTTTATAATCAGCTCTTGAATGCTCTTGATCACAAATTTACTATAATGCTTGTATACTTGAATTGCTAGATCTTGTTTGTTAGGTGAAAATATGTGAAATAATCTTGTATTTATACTTATTTATGCCAAATTTCTCAAAATTACAACACTTCAAGTCGACATCAGATCTAGGAGAATAAAATCATGCCAAGAATTGAATTCAAAATAGGTCCAAGCTAAAGCAAGACTCATACACCAGTTGGAGCGTATGAGTCCCAGTAGCTTAGGCTTGGGACACAAATTTCAAGAAATGTTAAGTTTTATGCCAAATTTAGGATCAAGCCCTAAGACTTAGGTGGGACCCATACGCCCAAGGTGGCGTATGAGTCCCAAATCACTAAATCTAGAAGACACAACCCAAGATCATTAAATTATGATTGATTATTAGATAAGTTTTGAGATAATCCTCAGAAAGATGCATTAAATAAGGCTTGTGGATGCAAAATAGGACCAAATAAGGCATAAAGAAGCCCAATTTTAGTGAGGGCCCAAACAAATGTGAAAATGTAAAGGGATACATTTTTCTAGACTACAAGCGTAATGAAAATAGACTACTTCTTTTACCATTATGGATTTGAGTCTTGAAATAAGTATGTAAAGTTCATCATATTCATTTTGCAAGTAAATATATTATTATTACAAAATCAACAACCTTACTATCCATAATGATTCATTTAATGGTTCTAAAAGAATTATAAAGAATAATGATTGGCGTTATCTAGATCATATTCTATATCTACAACATCAAAGCATATTATTTTCTTACAACAATAGTCATTTTTTGAGTATTTTTCATATTCAATGACAAAAATCAATATATAGAAAGGGAGAGAAATGGAAAAAGACTACGACCCATGTAACAATAATACATTTTTGTAACAAAATTTCAAAACAACCTTTAAAAAATTATTTGTAATTATTTTTGTAATATGCCTGCAATTCCATATCTTATTGTAGTCTACCAAAATCATAATTTAAAAAACCAAGTCAATTTTATTTATATGCTAATATTTTCCTTATAATATAAACATGATTGGATCTTAATTTGTTTCATAATCACAAATTTGATTTTCAAAATACAATTGAACATAAGGAAAGCTCTAGAGGAGTTGTAGTAGACCTATCAACATCAAGAGGAAAGGAAGATAAGTTTCCTTCTAGGAATCAAATACATGAAGAAATGCAAAGAGATTGAATGGTTGAATGAAGAGGAAGTGATCTTTACTATCAAGGATTAAGAGGAGGAGGTGATTGACGTGATTTGTGAAAAAGAAGAATCGTTCTAGGATTTTGGAAGGTGATTAATTTCATAATGATGTAATTATAGCATAATGAAAATGGACTACATATTATGATGTTACCGATTTGAGTCTTGAAGTAAGTATGAGAAGTTCCTCGTATTCATTTTCCAAGTAAATATTTTTCTTACAAAATCAACACCCTTACTACCCATCATGATTCATTCTATAATTCTAAAAAATCTGTAAAGAATGGTGATCAACGTTATCTAGGTCATATTCTATGTCTGCAACATCAAACCTCGTTGTTTTCTTACAACAATAGTAAATATATGAACATATTATGACAAGTATCAATATATAGAAAGGGAAAGAGATAGAAAAAGACTACAACCCATGAACATTCAAGTGGATCATCTCCACATACGTTTGTCCTTCCTAGTTATGTAGTAGGAAGTGAACTGTTTTATTTGAACACTATTAAATAGGAATATGCTTCGTAAACCTTAAAATAAAATTTTTTTTTTTATTGAATTCTATCGAGCTTCCACTGGATTTCAATCAAGGCATCACAATACCTGCAATATGACAACGAGAGAAAGAGTTGTCAAAAATGCAATGAGAAAAAAATATATTTTGAAGGGACTGAGATGAAGATGTACGTACTTCCACATCGAGTTTGAGGAGAAATGTTTCTACCACAGCTCTGGATGATGCTCACTAGTTTGGGAACAACGATGGACATATTTATGACCGTGGCAATTTCAGGAGTGATCTTCGAACACACGCACGACATTTCGGCGCTCCTGATGAGGCCGCAACACGCTGCAGAGGGAGTGTTGCCCTGTAATATAGGATCGTAGTTGCTTGTCAAGCCCTGTATCTCATCTCCACACTTGTCCCCTATCACTCCCACTATGTATATATTTCCCATATCTGCCAACATCACAACTAGGAAGATGAATGGTGCTCCGCGCCTCACCATTTCACTCTTTCCCGATGTAATTACAGCAATGGTGAGAGGGCTTTTATAGCAGATTTGTACGCACCTCTATGGGGAATCATGGGTACCCTTGTCCCATCCGTCAAGGCTCAAAGTTTATGTTCATATGCGTTTTCTTTTGACAATTTGTATGGGTATGGTGGAACAAGGTTGGTTTTACATATAAACAATAGATTTGTGGAGCTAATGTACTGATTGTTTAGGATGAAGGTTGGTTTTACATGTAAGCTAGTGATGCATTGGATTGAAAACAAGAGACAGAAGTTGATAAAACATCAGATACAACTGTTATCATGATGGTGGGAGCGAACCTCCCACGCAAAGCACCCGTGTATCACAAAAGGAAAAAATTGAGAGATGTGATACAGCAATTGCTATCACACTGTTGGGAGTTTGATGGAGTCTCTTTCCTTATGTTGTTATAGTTGTTGTTTTACTAGTGGCATTTGCATATTGGTTCAGGAGAACTTTTCCAGATGTTGGTTGGTAGGATCCATCCAAGGAATCCAATGACTATGGTTGCACTCATGTGAAAATGTTAGAAATCGTAAAAGGAGCTAAGGTTGGGATTCAGCGTGTTATAAGTTCATTTTGGTAGAAACTATTGATGTAGCTAAATTTTAGAATAGACATTTATTAATTTCAATTCATTATTAGGAATTTGTGTTGATTATGAGTATGGGATTGTGTGTTTAAATGTGAAGGGCATATGGTTAGACAATCTTTAGTTGGACCTCTTATTATAGTTGTATCAAAATAAGGATTTGCTGTTAGAATGAGTGACAACTCTACAACAAAAATTTTATCCATGTATTGTAGTGTAAGTGATCTATTTAGAAGAGTGGTTACATATTCTTTTGTATTGATTATACTAAATATTTTAATATTTGGTTATGAAGGTAATCACCCAACATTGGTAAATCTAATTATAAAATACTTAGAAGATCAATATGATAGAATAAATTATATGACAATAAAAAAGGTGCAATGTGCATATAGTGTACAAATGAGGTAGCTATAAGAGATTGCGATGTGGGTATATATAGGATACACAACAAAGAGATGTGAATGTATAACCAATGTGACATAATAGAAGATATATAGTCCCATGTGTAGTAAATCTTCACAGAACAAGGAAAATAAAATTAAAGACATCAAATTTCTATAGTCCATAATATTGTATTAAATGTTTCTAGATTTAACTATGTAATATTTTTTCCATCAACATTTTAGGTCACATTCAATGATCCATTGAATTAGGATGTAGAGAGAAACAATATCTTTAGTGAATAATATGTAACAAAGTAATAAAATAAAATGTTACACTAACACAAGTGATCCATCTAAGGAATGGTTCACAAAGACGTGTATATATGTTGCACTACAAGTCATCCATCTAAGAGGTGGTTTAAGGAAGAAGTGTGGAAATATATTCCAACATAGGGTTGTTTGGTATAACGTATCATCAAAACATTCTAAGTTATCTTCCAACATTACAACATTGGGTAGAAGACAATAGAGGTCATTGAGGTTGTTTATAAAGTGTTAAGAGTGAGGAAGTAAAAAATGTATTAATAAAATTGTCTTCTAATATTGATAGTATTGGGTAGAATATAATCAAAACATTAATATATTATAGATAGAAGCACTAATTTGAGGCAATCTAGAAGAAGTGAAGGTGGTCTAGAAATTGGAAAAAACATGGTTCTAGCCTTGTGGACAAAATTTAGAAAAAAGGGTTGCTTGTCAAGGTAGATTTATGATTCCCTCTTAAGAAAGAGACTTGGAGAAGAAAACTAAGACACTTACCCTTTTTAGGAATATGGTTTCTAGATTTGAATGCTTTATGAACAACCAAAGTGAGGAGATGTTTGTTCAATTAAATAAGATGGTAGATCAACTAATATAAGGAGAGTGGTATTTCAAACTAGTTGGAAAATAAGGAAAGATTCCTAGTATGGTAGCATAGATCCTTCTAGAGGAGGTGTAGTAGACCTATCAACATCAAGAGTAAAGGAAGATAAGTTTCCTTGTAGGAATCAAATGCACGAAGAAACCCAAAGAGGTCGAATGGTTGAATGAAGAGGAAGTGATCTTTACTATCAAGGATTAAGAGGAGGAGATGATTAAGGTGATGTGTCAAGAAGGAGATTCATTGTAGGTGTAAAACGCTCTTTCTTTGCCTCAGCTTTTTGATCTTCGGTTTCTTTTTGTTTTTGGCTTCCAAAATGTCTGGGTTTATATAAGGCTAGTCGGAAAGACAAGCAATACACCACGTGGTGGTTACACGACTTTCTCATATCATTTTCCTTTTCGAAGGAGGGCCCAGGGAATGCGTCAATTTGGCGGAAGTTTTCTCCAAAAGGATTTTCGGAAATCATAAGATCTCTTCCTGCGTGACGTGTCATCTCTTCGAAGATTGTGCCCGATGATATCTTTTGGGGTGTCTGAGAGTTTGTTGCCCTTTATTTTCTAGGTTTTTGTGAATAGAAGTTTGGAGTCATTGCCTCGAGGTGATGTAATTGGTCAATGGACTTTCTTTTGTCACCAGAATGTTCTTAGGATTTGATCATCTACAAGACTACATCTTTGCTAAAATATCTAAAAGACATAAATGCAGTAGTTGAGAGTTAATGAACAAATACTTTTGCGGCCTAACCAAAGATCCACAATCAAATTGCAAGCTATCAAGTTATCACATCTGGCAGTAATTACTTTTGTGTTGAGGCGGTGCTTTCTTCTTCTGGCAGCTATATAACCAAAGCGACGACACAGTAAAGGGTTGGATTCCAAGTAGCAGTTTCTTGAAAAAGAAGAAGTTTCTTTAGTTTTCTTAGGATTTTTAGAATTATTTTCATAAACAAGTTGTAGAACTACTTTATTTTGGCACGTTATATCTATTAAGGTTTAAACTATTGTCAGATTAGCATCCGGCCTCTATTTCAAAGTTCATTTGATAATTAAAGCATGAACTATTGAGGATAATTTATTTTCCAAGCTTTCTTTCTTTATATTGTCGTTTTGAATGAAACACTATGCCTTGCAAGCTGAATCTAGATAGTTTAAGTAGTGGATTTCTATGTTGTATGCTTCTATTGCATAATAGTAACTTAGGAAAACTGGACTATGTCATTGGACTTCTCTATTTTTCTAAAAGTTGTTATTTTATTGTACTATGTTGTATTACGAGATAGAATTCATGTGATTTCTGAGATATTGTTCTGATAATTTTGTAAGAAGTCTTTATGTTTGATTGGACCTTAATGAACACTACCTGCAAAAAGATTTGAAAGTATGCACTATGCTTAAAGTTAGCCTTTGTTGTTCATTCTCTTTCCAACAATGAAGGGTGGTGGCGTTCTATGTCTATTTATATCACTCATAGGAATGATTCGGGTTTGAAATGTTGTAAAATCTTTAGCGCATCACTTTTTATGTTTTATGTTTACATTTTCCATAAGATTGTCAAAGAGGCGCAAGCTTTGATGATCAATAGTTCTTTTTTTGGCATGCCTAATGGGACAAGAAGTTTTTCAAACGCCTAATTAGAAGTCAAAAATATTTCTTGAATCGGGCTAAGAAAGGAAATTGGAAGTTTCATGCCCAGAGTCCAAACAAGAGCATCTTCAAGAGGTCACTTTCAGTACTCTCAATTACCTGCCTCGACCCCTAGGAGGAGAAGACTTATAGGTTATGTATCACTTGTAAGGAGTAATAGAGTAAGAAATAAGAGTCCAGTATCTAGAGCTTTATCTACTCCAACCGAAAGATTAAATTTTCAAATTAGAATATGTGTATATCTGATCCACATAAACCTTTTCTCTATGAATCATATACCTCCCCCTGCACCTAGGAACTTTGTAACATGGGATAATGGTAGTTCGCTACAACCAGCCACACCCCCAGATGTATGGCCTACCATACCCTCTAATGCCCTCAAGGCTATTCCTAAATTCTCTAGAGAAGATTTTAAAACCCCTTCTGAACATCTATAAGATATAGCGGAGGTATGTAGGGTACATAATATAG
>VDFB02388562.1:0-31519 GCA_007258455.2 Sequoia sempervirens | reverse complement strand
GTAAGGGAACTCAGTTCCGGTTCTTGGTGTTGGGTTTTCAGTATTTCGGAGTACTTTCTATTTTTAGCAAGGGGTCCTGAACTGAGCTTCAGTCTTCAATGAACCCTTGGAGCATATCAATATCTTTCCGGCTTGAGTCTTTGGTATTACTCACTATTTTTAGTACTTTCTAAAAATAGTAGGTCTATTTCGAGTAAGCTAGACCTGGTCAGGGCTCTCTCTTAGCAGCTCATTTTTAGTTGAGGCATCAATTTCTAAGGTTGAAATATTTAAATATTTGTTTTTCCCCTTTGAAAATGGATTATTATAAAGTTACTTTATAACTTAACGTTGAGGGTAAGGGGGACATGAAAAAGTACCTTGGGCGCCTAAGTTAATAACTTAAAGTTGTTTTTAAGCTTCAAAAGTGTTTCTGAATGCTAAATAGGAGATGGACGCCTAGGCAAAGGTTGAAGGCAAAAATTAAAATAAAATCATAAAGCTTTTTCATGAGGCGTGGGTTTAAAGAGGGCTTTAGGGTTTCTCAAGGATATCGCCCTAATTTTCCATTGGAGTCTTTTAAAAGTTCATTTTGAGGCCTCATTTGTTATGGATGAATTTGGTTGCATAAGGAGATGTTGCTAGTTTTTCGCCAGGAGGTCTAAAAGTCAGATTGAGGACGAAAACTCTTGACATCTTGGACTGGTTTCTCATTCAGAAATCACATTTGGAGCTTCAAGTTGCAGATTACAGACATTGAGGATGAAGATCTTTCAGCATTTTTGAAGAGATTCAATTGGGTTTTTGGCTTGAGTTTGCATCCTTTCAGTTTGGCGTGGATTTCTCGAAGTCTTGGTGTGTTTTAAATCATTTTCTGGGCACTTCAATATCTGGACCTGAACTTGAATATTTGCTCATATCTCTGAAATGGATTAGGATATCAATAAGGGTATTGGTTCATTGGAAAGCTCTCCTCAAGGCGTCAATTTCAAGCATTGGTTCACAATTTTTGAAGGAGTTTTGGATTTTTTTAAGCTAGGTCGACCCTATGCAGCTGGTGCCTTTTTCTAGGTGTTTGTCATTACCTCTAGTCGCCCTATCTGAGTGGTGTTAAGGGTGTTTTCTGCAGCTGTTGGTGTGAAATCTGTGGTGAGTTTGTTGGGCTTTTGAAGCCCATCTCATTGGTGGAAGTCGTGTCTTGAAGAAATCATATATCTGTTGATTGGAGCTTATAAAACCAGGTCTGAAAATCGTGTATTCTAAGTTTGTAATGGTTTAGCAATGACTGTTAAATTTCTGATGATAAATTATGAGTTTATACAGTCTTGAAAGTTTAGTTTCCTATCTTGTTTTTACTTGTTATCATCTGCATATTATTATCTATTGGGATGTCAAAAAGATGAATGGCTCTGAAATACCAAGCAAAAACATACACAATTAACCCTCAAACAACAAACAGAACATCAGAAAATTTTGGAAAAAAATTGGGGTCTTATATTACAGATAGCAAGTTCATGAGCTTGTTTTGGCAAGAGTTGTTTAATTTATGTGGTACCGAGTTAACTTCTAGCACTAGTTATCACCCCCGAATAGATGGTCAGACCGAGATAGTCAACAAATGGGTGGAAGGCTACCTACAAAACTATGTTTTGGGACAACAGAAAGCGTGGGTAAAGCGGTTGCATTTGGGGGAGTTTTGCTATAACTCCACATTTCACATGTCTATCAAGATGTCACCTTTCATGGCCTTGTACGGTTATGAAGCTCCTAGCTTCATTGATTTGCTATTTGGCGATTGTAGGGTGCCCAAAGCTAAGGACTTCTTGCAGGAGAATCGGGACATTATGAGGTCATTGAGAGAAAACATTCAGCATGAACAAAATCAGCAAAAGTTATACGTTGATCAGCACTATATAGAGCGAGAGTTTGAGGTGGGTGCCATGGTTTATGTAAGATTGCAGTCGTATAGATAGTCCACTCTCAAGAAAATTGGGGCAAAGAAATTGAAGCCTCATTTCTATGGTCCGTTTAGAGTCACCAGGAGAGTTGGGGAGGTGACTTATGAGCTCAAGTTACCAGAGGGGAGTAAGGTGCACAATGTTTTTCATGTGTCATGTCTCAAGAAGGCGCTTGGGCATAATGTGATTCCTTCAACAGTGTTGCTCCCATTGGATGAGGAGAGCAAGTTGGTGCTTGTTTCAAAGGAAGTGATTGATTTTAGAAGGCGAGCCATCAGGAGGAGAGTTATTACAGAGTACTTAGTGAATGGCGGGATTTACCAATTGAGGATGCTACTTAAGAGAGTGAGCAGATTTTACAGCATCCTACATTGCGATTGCTTGAGGACAAGCAATCTTGGGGAGGGAGGACTGCAATGTCCCCTCCTTGCCTCTAAGTAGTGGAGTTGTCCATTAGCCTATTCCAGAGTTCCTGTTGGCTAAGTGGAGTTCGGTAAGGAAACTCAGTGCCAGTTTCTTTTTGTGGAGGGTTTCAGTGATTCGGGCAGGACTTTTTATTTTTAACAGGGGCCAATTCCAACATTTACTATTTATAGTAAGTCATATTTGTTAATCAATTTTTATGCCAGTTTGAATTTTCAATGTGTTTACTATTTTTAGCAATTGCTAAAAATAGTAAGTCTATTTCTAGTAGTAAGTCTATTTCTAGTAACTAGTCCTATCTAGGCTACTTCAGCAGTGTACTTTCCAATTTGGATATTGGGTTTTTGCTAAGGTTTGATTTATTCAATATTTATGTTCCTCACTTAAGACATTTTTATAAAGTTACTTTATACTTAAGTTGAGGGGTCAAACGGTCATTAAAAAGCACCTTGGCGCCTAGTTCAATGACTTAAGTTGTTTTTAAAGCAACAAAATAAATCTAAATGACCGTTTAATGGGACGCCTAAGGGAGACATAAGGGAAGTTAAATTATTTATTTAATTAAAAAACAAATGGAAAAAGGCATAGCTTTTTGGAGGGAAAATATTTCTAACTTGAGTTGCCCTAATTTCTCATTGACATTATATAATCTCATTTTGGGCCTCATTTGGTATCTCTTAGTTGGTTGTATAACAAGATGCTGCTGGATTTTCTCCAGAGGTCTACTATTGCATGTTGAGGATGAAAACCCTCTTCATTTGGGAGCTGGTTTTGGTGGTGAGAAATCTGCCCTAGTCAGTTTGGGTGTGATTCCACTCAAGGGTCACCTTGTGCTTCGCAGATATTCTGATATTCAGTATTTTGGCAAGGAAAAATGAAGATATTCAAATATTTTTGAGGTGATAATTTTGGGTTTTTGTGTGTGGAGGCTTGGCTTCATTTTGGTTTGGTTTGGTATTGAACTTCAGGGTGGTTTTCAGAGGTTTGAGGTAGTTTTTTGAGTTTTCTGGACTTTACCATTAGCAGGGCAGAAATTGATAAATCATTCATAGTTTCATTTTGGCTAGAGTTATCATTCTAGGTATTGGTTCTTTAGAAGCTCCTCTCCAAGGCACCCCATCTCATATATTCATTTGTATTTATTGAAAGAGGACTGAATTTCTAGGGCAGATACCCCTCCCCCCCCCCAAGAGGCCGTCCTCTTGTGGTTTTTACCAGTTTCATGGCCTGCTGTTGTATAGGCCTATTTCTCCATAGTTGGTGCTTGTAACGTTGGTCTTTGGCGTTGAGATTGCAAGGGAATGGCTGCTTATCACATTGGTGTTGATTGTTGCAAGTTTGGAGAGTCTATATTGCTGTTTGAACTCTTATTCCAGGTCTGATCTGAATATTACTTAGTATGATTTTCTTGTATGGAAGTCTGAATTTCTGTTATGTTATCTAAATAAGTATATTCTGAAAGTTATTCTATTTGCAAGCAAGTTTTCTCTTTATTTCTGCACTTTATGTTATCTAGATATCATGCATGCTTGAAACAATGAATGGCATTTGAAAACCAAACAAACATCAGCAAAACATTCCAATCAGCAAAACAGAAAAACAAAAAAAAATTAGAGGCAGACATTACAGTCACTGCCAAGCAACAGACAAAGAGACACAGCAAATTGGTAAAAATGTAAAAGTAAAGATAGTTTTTAAGGTCACTGCCAAGCAACACATCAAATTGATGTACGAGACCCCCTTATTCAAGCATTCCACAAAGGAATCATTTTTTCCATTTACCTTCTAAATCATTGATGAAGGTGTACAGCCCTAGTGCCTCCTGGATTCAAACATGAAACCTTCAATATAGATTAAAAACACCTTCAGCATCAGGTCCACACAAGTTGAACTTATACAAAATACGAGCACTCTATTTAATTCACCAGTGCCACTTCAAAGTTGAATCTTAAATATTATAGTTGAAGCAGCAGAAGGAAACCCTTCCTCAACTCTGTAGGTCACATCACAGGTAATTCTGAACTGAAGAGAGGACAAAGTTTCGTTTAAAGATAGATTTCACAATTAGAACAAGCTACCAACAGGAACCAGGAAGACAGAGGATCCAAGATTCCAAATAATAAATGTCCTTTCAGCACACAATCAAGAAAAGCCTTAGCACAAGGAAACAAAGGATATAATGACTCTAATGTACGAATTGTTGAGCAGCATCCCTTTGATACTTTATATTTCCAATGCCATGTAAAATTTTAAATGTCCTTTCAGCACATGATCCTGACAAGCCTTGGCACAAGCAAATAAATGGATATAAAGACTTGATTATATCAACTGTAGAGCATCAGCCGTTGGACATCCTATAGTTTCTACATTAGTCAATTTCCAGAATGTTTTATGTGCTGACCTTTGGTGCAATATAACACATGATCAGTTGCTAGTCCCCACTTCCCATTCTGTCATCCATAGACATTATTTTCTCATTTTTAACTTTCTTTCTTTCTAAAACACAAGTTTTGCCATTCTATGGCATACAACCATAAATTTGTTTATGTGCCTCTAAGTTAAATTCCTCCTAGAAAAATAGGCTTAGAAAATCATACTTGCATAAAGATGACATTGTAGCTGGAGATAGGGCTCCCTTTGCTGATGTCCCTTGCTTCCTACCTGTTGTTCCAAGAACTACTTCATGCAAACCCAATGCATTCCAGCAAATAGAATACCTGGTCCCATCAAAGTCAAACATAAGGATCAATTTATACGTGACAACTGACAAATGCTCAGATTACATGTGACTAGGCATATAAGTTATAGCTGGTGATACACATATAGAGATAACTTACCAATGTCAGCCAAATACAGAGCATAGAACTATTGGCTGAAAAAAAAATGCTGACATCATATAAACATAGATAGTAAACAAAATCACCTATACATCTGAAACCAACATTCGATTGTCTACTTAAACTTGAGTCACTTGGAGATAAATCAAGTACAAATAGTTACTCTAAAGAAGCTGCCGATGCTTTTTATCTCCTTTAGATCATCCTATAGTTGAGCATAGAGGTTGAAAAGGTCATTAAAGGCTAGCTTTGTCTCCTATATAAGAAATATGTTCGGCTTCTACTTCCAAAAATGTATTTTTTTAACACGGGGATCTAAGGACTTATCCTTAAAGGAAGCACAACTCATCAGCATAACTTCCTTTTCCTTAATCAGTACCAATCGATCTTCTTTACATATGCAGAAAGACCCTGCTCAACTGAGTTCACTGATGAATCTATAGCACACCTCTCCGTGACTATAGACTTAACCATCTTCCAAAGAAATCATTGCACTCTCTCATTCCATTAATTTTCTCCCACACCCAACCAGAACCTTGCTTCCATGCACTGGACATTCTGGCTTATAAATAATACTGACTTGAAATGCTGCTTTGTTCAGGATTCCTTCAAAGTATATAGACTGTCATCTTCTAGAGGAGCAACACTTTCCAAAGAAACTTGCAAAACCTAGCAGCGAACTTGAAGTGCTATTGAAGGGTTAACATCCTTAGAAGTCTTTCATCTACATTTCCATCATCCTGCCAGAGCAAGTTTGTTCCCAATAGAAAGTGTTGGAGATTGTGATTTTCAAACTACACTAGTTGCGTACCAATCCTTGTTTCAAGCACTCTCTACCAAAAGGTGTCAATACTAGATGGCTGTAATCATAAGTCTATATTTGAACAAATAGTTTCACTATCTACTTGTTACTCTCACATAGAATTCATAAATTGAAGTTGATTGGATTCTAGCAAAGGCCTCTCCATGTCCAAGTTTGCACAATGTGTGCCAATCAAACAAAATTGTAGTGCATTTTCGAAAGTTACTGGATCTGCCTAGTGACCAGCCAGATCCACAGTCCAGTACAATTCCCCTATGGATTCTGATAGAGCATGGTCGTGGACAATTGGGTCTGTCCGGTGCGAACCCGGGTAAACCAAGGGAGGATGCAAATAGATCCCAATGAACCTGTAGAGAACCCATCAAATTTTTTATTTTTGACAAAATTTTATAAAAAAATATAGTTTTTTCACCTTTGACTTGGACTTGGACTTTCACTTTGACAGCGAGTTTTCACAAAGTTAACTTGCAAAGTTCTTTTGGCAAGTTTTTAACGAATTTCAGTGAGTACTCTGAGAGTCTAAGCCCATGATTCATGCCACACATAAAAAATGTAGATTAAACACTCCAAAAATACTATTTTTTTGGCTTTCTAAGCATTGTTTTTCACCTTTTAAAAATTATGAAAATAGTGTGCATCATGGCCCCCACAAAGGTTGGGATATGGAGCCAAAGCATACTAACTTGGATGCTTCCACTTCCCAACATGTTTCCCTTGAGGAGTTTGAAAGCAAGCACACTTTAAGTGTGAGTGGCAATGGCGCTACTTGTGGTTCTTCAAATGTTCCTATATCATCTAATGTCAATGATGATGATGATGATTTAGAAAATCCGAATGACTTTGAAAATTGATTGTTGAACTTGATATTATTATTTTAATATTGAACTTGAAGTTTGAACAATTAATATTTTATAAGTGCATTTGAGTGGAGGAACCCAAAATGAACCCAACCCTAAAAAAATTCCAAACCTAGAATCCAAGAACCCAAACCAAAACTGGCAACTTAGGCATTTTCAATGCACCACCTTCAAATAACGTTTGTTGCCTTAGTGAACTCGATCATTGTTCTAGAATATTCCAACACAAATGTTAGTTGCTCATTGTTTACTCAGATTCTCCACTTAGTAAGCATATACCTAGAGAATCTCATTTTGACAATTACCAATTATCAATGCCTACCAAGTCCATGGACTTTACCCAACAATTCCCATTTGTAACATCAAGATGACTGACTAGATCTCATAGTAATGACATAATTAGTTAGTTCATTCCTCCTAGAGCAATCATTTGAAGTTAAGGGATCACCAACCACTCTACTACTCACATGCACCACATCCTAATTGTTCATTTGGCATCTATAGTAGATTATCGTGCTTCTCATTCACATGTCTTGACATTTGTATCTTATCCTTCTCTTCTTTGCATTATATTGTTTTTTCAGCTCCGATCATAGTAAGAGGTGCAATTTGGTTGCCCTTGATTTATATAAATATGGTCTACGCTCATTTGTAAAGAGACTTTTGCTAGTTGTTTAATAAAAGTGTCTTTACATATTTGTTTCCCAACATCTTATCCTAGAGAGAGTCCTCAAACTTAAAGCGTCTCTGTGTTTTGTGTTTGCTTAGGATCCTCTAATTGTTTAGATTCAAATGTTCATGTGAATGTATGTTTGCAATTTTTCCAATTTCATGGGATTGAATGCATCCGTAAATTTCTTTTAAGCTATAATGATTGGTCGAATAAGCCCAACCATACATAACACAAGAATACAAATGGAAGATTGAAAGTTGAAAGGAAAGTCAAATTGATCGTGTACTTTTGGTACATTGCCACCTCCTTTCAATTTTCTAACCCTTATCCCTCATTTCTAAACCTTTAACCTCTCTCTATCACTTTTACTCAACTAGCATTAGATTAGTAGTTGATAGTATTAGTTGTAATGTCCCCATTTTAGTCAGTTCTTGGGAACAGTATGTTAGCCTATTTCTTGGACCCTTGTGGACTAACTGGATTGGTTAGAGGGTCAGTGGCATTTTCTGGAGGAGTTTTGTCGTTCTTATTTTCAAAGCTCAGTGATTGGCTCACAGTAGGCCCTGGCAGTTCAAGGGTTGACAGCTTCTGACAGCACGTTATTATGTGGGGTTTTGAGTGAGTTATGAATATTTCAATGGAATAAAGTGTTTTAATATATTTGACGGAATATTATATAGTCAACTTGATTTTATAATAAAGTAATCACTTAAATTTATTTAAGTGAAAATTAGAAGCACTTTAGTGAAATATTTCATAAAGTGATTAAATCACTTAAAGTGGGTGCCATGTATTTAAGTGAAAACTATTGAAAAAGGGGATTTAAATATATTCTAAAATATTTAAATGACTCCAAAAGTGGCGTCACTTCTTGGGATGCGTGCCTTTTGGCTTTATATGCAAGCCAAGGTAAAATCAAACTCACTTTTGACTATTTGATATTTTCTTGGCTTTGGCTTTGCTTGCTTCTCTGAGACAAGGGTTTCAGGAGTTTGTTTATCTCTGGAAAACAAAAACTCTTCACAGATCTGTGATTGTGAGAATGTGAAAGATCAGTTGAATGATTGCTACAACAGGGGCTTCAATTCAGAAGTTCTACAGTGCTTCACTGAGAATTTTTGGTGCAATATTCAGTATTGTCAATAAGACACAAGAGGGTTTGAGAGTTGGTGTCCTTCTTCATCTAGCAGACACTCCACCTTCATGGCCGTACTTTCTATGCTGAGGACGTGGCTTCTTTATTGAAGTGCATGGCACTTTTCTCAAGGGTGTTTGGAGTTCTAGAGAAGAAACGCCTTCTTTGAGGGTTTCTTATCTCCTTCATTGGCGTCTAGCTTGTACGTTTCATTTGCTTCAGTTTTCAAGCTGGAGATTGCATTAGTTGGATTCTACGCTTGAAATTGTCAGTTTTCATCATTCTTGGCTGGCAATATGGAATAAATTCTTATTTAAATAATCTGGAGCATTTCGGGGGTTTGGTTGGAGCCAGTTGGGCTCATCATAGTGGTATCAGAGCTCTGATCCTGCCAGCCTGGAGGGCTAGCAGCTTCTATGCGGTCACATCAGAACAGCTTTGACAAGTACTACTCACATAGGGGTTGAATAGCAAAGTGGTTATCATGGCTTCTAAATTTGTTGATGAAGTAATGGCTGCTTATGAGGAATATATAGCATTTCCAGATAAGATAAAAGATCTCCTAGACTTCGAACAATATATGGAGCATCGAATGGTTTATAATAAGCAACGAAGCAAATCAAAGAAATGCGAGCAGCAAAATGTAGAGAGCATTTCAAATAATATTCAGCAGAAACCTATGCCTTCACAACAAAGATTAGCTTGTAGCTTGCAGCAGTCTGAAGACTCCATTTCAAGACAAAGCTCAGCACAAAACAAAAAGAAATTTTCTTTGATGTGTTGGGGTTAAAAAGGGATCAATCAGCAGATCGTGATCTTCAACCTACAAGTGGACATGGGATTGAAACTGAAGTGGTGAATGATAAGGGAATTGTACATCATGAAGCGGAAACCCAGAACGTTGGCACTTTCAACGCTCAAGAAGTTGTTATCAGATGTGATAACAAGTCTAATGTTCAAGACAACAACCTTTCACTTGAGCAAAATGATGATTTGAAAGTCATGGCAAGTTCAGAAAATAGTGTGTAAGGTTCTCCTACTATTGGCACGCTAGATGAGGGTGTCATTAACGAGGAATGCATTGTTGATTCAAGTCACAACAAGTCTGATTTTGTATATCAGACCTTAGAAGATGTGAGCCAAACACAAGTTTTGTGTAATAGGTGGCTACAAAGAGCTAAAAAGGCAAAGATGTTGGCTGTCAATGCAAAACAGCATTTGCAGGAAGTTAAGGAACGTCGCAGCCAACTCGATCAAGCAAAGAAACAAAGAGAGTCACATTTTCGATCTCTAAATCTTCCAAGGATTGAATGTGTAGATGTAGAGTATGCAAAGAAGGAACGTTTTGAGATAAGCCAAAATGAAGAATATGCAATTGTGTGGGATTCAAGAAATTCTTTTAGTATACACAACATGCATCTTGCGTCTTTTGAGTTACCTCTAGTTGAGAGCCTAATAAAAGCTCACACATTTAGTGGACCAGCCACTAGGGTCATTGCTACACAGGAGTCTCGAGGAGAGTTCCAATATTTCCTCGTCACGAGAAAGCGGTATAGGGATGATACTCTATCATCCTATGAACCTATTGGTATCTTTTGCATCTCCATAGGTTGGCCTTACAGTTTGGAGGGTGTTGTTCTGTTTCATATCAGCAACCTAAAAGGAGCGATCACACATCATTCAGCAACTATGAGGGATAGACCGCACACCTATAGGAAGTTAGCAGAGGGTGGAGATTGTTATGGTGTTGCAGGCACTTTCAGTTATTCCTATCTCCTCAGAGCAAATGGATGTGAGTTTGGTTTGCATTGGGACCTGTCTACTGACAGGTTCAGCACTACCATTTGGATGAGTCCCATGCATTGGCTTCGCCACTTTTGGCACGGTGAAGTTGAGATCAGTGTTGAGCAGTGGAAGATAGTTGGTGATAGCAGGGACATTATACGACACTATCCTTGGGATCCTGGTGGAGTGGTGTGTTCTTTGTTGCTGAGATTGCTTGCGGACAAGCAATTTCGGGGAGGGCGGACTGTAATGTCCCCATTTTAGTCAGTTCTTGGGAACAGTATGTTAACCTATTTCTTGGACCCTTGTGGGCTAACTGGATTGGTTAGAGGGTTAGTGGCATTTTCTGGAGGAGTTTTGTCGTTCTCATTTTCAGAGCTCAATGATTGGCTCACAGTAGGCCTTGGCAGTTCAGGGGTTGACAGCTTCTAACGACACGTTATTATGTGGGGTTTTGAGCGAGTTATGAATATTTCAGTGGAATAAAGTGTTTTAATATAATTGACGAAATATTATAAAGTCAACTTGATTTTACAATAAAGTAATCACTTAAATTTATCTAAGTGAAAATTAGAAGCACTTTAGTGAAATATTTCATAAAGTGATTAATTAAATCACTTAAAGTGGGCGCCATGTATTTAAGTGAAAACTATTGAAAAAGGGGATTTAAATATATTCTAAAATATTTAAATGACTCCAAAAGTGGCGTCACTTCTTGGGATGCATGCCTTTTGGCTTTATATGCAAGCCAAGGTAAAATCAAACTCACTTTTGACTATTTGATATTTTCTTGGCTTTGGCTTTGCTTGCTTCTCTGAGACAAGGGTTTCAAGAGTTTGTTTATCTTTGGAGAACGAAAACTCTTTACAGATCTGTGATTGTGAGACTGTGAAAGATCAGTTGAATGATTGCTACAACAAGGGCTTCAATTCAGAAGTTCTACAGTGCTTCACTGAGAATTTTTGGTGCAATATTCAGTAGTTGTCAATAAGACACAGGAAGGTTTGAGAGTTGGCGTCCTTCATCTGGCAGACACTCCACCTTCATGGCCGTACTTTCTATGCTGAGGACGTGGCTTCTTTATTGAAGTGCGTGGCACTTTTCTCAAGGGCGTTTGGAGTTTTGGAGAAGAAACGACGCCTTCTTTGAGGGTTTCTTATCTCCTTCATTGGCGTCTAGCTTGTACCTTTCATTTGCTTCAATTTTCAGGCTAGAGATTGCATTCAGTTGGATTCTACGCTTGAAATTGTTAGTTTTCATCATTCTTGGCTGGAAATATGGAATAAATTCTTATTTAAATAATCTGGAGCATTTTGGGGGTTTGGTTGGAGCCAGTTGGGCTCATCACATTAGTGTAGTTTGTTTTCTACATCTTACACTAGAATTAGATTTGGCTTGGGGTTTCCATTGTTGGCATCAATAGGTTCAACTATTTATGGGATATGGTGAATAGCATCACAAACTAGTTTCTATTGAACAAGGAACCTTGAGCCTTCTAGCCCTATCTATAGGTCAAACAGGTTCCTACATTTATCATAGGAGGCCTCTTCTTCACCCTTTGGAAGCACTCCCTTTCTACTCCCCAAAAGCAAACTCACGCTAGACCTCAACAATTTATTACACACTTGGTGGAACCCAACTCAATCTTTCCACTAGTTCTTCATTGCTTGAATTTAGTGCTAAACAATTTTGCATTTAGAAGCAGTAGACTTGCTTTGAGATGCTCATGTGCTTACAAAAATTGATTATGTACAACACAAAAGTTCACTTCCTTTAGTGCACTAGTGCAGATTAAAGTGTTTTCTTTTTTATTTCAATCTCATGGCAACTCTTGTCTCTCAAATTAACATGTAAATCCTGTGAAGTTTATGAGAAGGCTCCAAACAAGTGGATGAGCACACAGTGATACTGAGAGAGGGGTGAATCAGTATCTAACAATCTTTTACTTTTCAAAACTTGACCAATCACAATGAAAACATTCAAGTAAGATCTAGCAATTAAGAACACAATGAGAACACCGGTTTATGTGGAAACCCTTGCGGAAGAAAACCACAGCAAAATATTGCTTATATATTATAGATTAATCTTCTTCTTGTAGGCTCCACCTATTAGAGATTCCAATCTCCACTTGACAGAATTATAGGCTCCAACCTATTGGAGGCTTCAACCCCCACACAAACTGAACTCCAACCCAGCACAAGGCTTCAGCCTCTATTTGATAGGCTCCAACCCCCACACAAATTATGCACTAACCCAGCACAAGGCTCCAACCTCTATTTATCCTTCAATGGCTGATATAATATGCCTCTTCACAGGATCTTCCTCCTGCAAATCTGATTACAACTCACACAATATCCTTCTTCCAAATCTGATCACTATCCACACAATAACCTTTTTTCACAAATCTGATTACAGTCATGCATAATCTTCCTTCCAAATCTGATCACAATCATGCACAATATTTCATAATTCACACAAATCTGATCCAATCTATGCACCAATTCTTTTACACAACTGATCATAATCATGGCGTTATTTTCACATAATTTTCTACCTTACCATCTGCTCAAATTCACTTTACAATCTGCTCTTACTCTTCACATATATTCGTTATATATATTTGTATTTATCATTCATACATGGGCTCGATATGCACTCAAAATAAATCTGAGTTACACTTCATATTTCTGCCCCTTTATCTCTTTTTAATCTGCTCTTTTACTCAGAAAAATCATTGAATTGTTGTTTTTAACCACAGCTTCTTCTACCTTTTACATCTTCATATTTCCAAGAGAGACACCATTTCACAATGGACATGTCTTCTCCAAGGGAGGTGTCCCTTATTATTAATGTTGCTTTTATAACATAAGCAGTATATTATTTAATGTCCTTTATTAACAAGTGGGATGACTTCTTAAAGGCATTGGCCATTTTATAACTTAAGCACAGCCTTAATAATTTCTTTTGATCACTTCCATTAATCCAAATTCATGCCTTCAAACTAAATCGCTTCCCATTAATGATATAATCTGCTCCTCTTAATTATTAGTTTGTTGCCTGATTAATTATATTCGTTGTCTTTTAATTATTTGCTGCACCTTATTTACTGTTAATCGTTGTTCCTTCATACATCTCACATTGCTAACTTGCTGCCTTATATTTAAATGTTGTCTTCATACATTATTAATCCCTTCATTCTCAATCGCTACCTTAACAATGCATCGCTGTTCCTTTTCATTAATCCATCACTACTCTTCAGAAGATAATCACTACACTTCATAAGATATTCATCTTTGACTTGGGCACTATTATGTATATATGCATCTTTGAGACCACTAAAGGAAGTCAGTCAACATTAAGAGTATTTAAGTACACCAAAGGTCGGTCAACAAACAATACATTTCTCTTTTATAGTTGGCCATCTTAAACTTGTCTTCCCTTTGACATTGATTACAATACAACTTGCCAATGCCTTTGACAATTTCCTTCATTCTTCCTTTGACATTAATGACAACGATATCTTATACTCTTGTCTATTCAATAATGACCACCTTCTTGACATCAATGACAACATTGTCCACCTTTGTCATCAATGACAACATTTCCAACAACAAGGTCCCAAATGCAAAATTAGTTAGAGGTTGATTTTGCTCCTATGCACATCCCACCTCACTCAAAAACTAGAAAAGGTCTATTTCACCTACCGCCCAAGCACAACTAAATGCACCATTCATTTTAATGGCAAGAAATAAACCCTTTGGTTCTTGGGATTTTGAAAGTTGCTAAGCTTTTGCTGAGTTGAAATTTTTAGTTTGCCAAGTCTGAGTCGAATTTGAGAATGCAAACTATGTTCCTCTCTTTCTCCTTATCTGCTTGTCCCTCCATTCTATTCATCCTTCTCAACTCCTTATATCACATATCAACTCCTATATAATATTATTTGGAAGAATATCTTAGATTCTTACCCACATACCATTGGCATGCTTGGAAATCCTCCTAGTTATTCTTCTATGAACAGTTTGTATGATATTGATTGCAAGACCAGGCATAGACATCTGCTCTTATACAAGACTTATTGTTGATCTTTATGATTTATAGGGAGTAATAACACCTTCATTATAAGGATCATATACACCAAAAAGGTTGTTTCTATTACGGGCATTCATGATGAATTTCCCAAGCATAGTGTTGGTTCTTTAACTGCAACAATTATCTGTCTCTTCAATGAGGTATTTTATTAAAGTTTCATTCCTTATTGGATATTCATCCTATACATATGTCAGGAGATGTATCTAATCTCAATGTCTATAGGACCTTTACAGTTTACAACAATTTGCAAACCTCTATGCTACAACTTTGGTCACAAATCTATGTAATTCATTGGAGAGATATGGATCATAGCCAAAGGTCAAGACACGTTTAGAGAGATTGGAATAGACCATACTTTAAAGTTTTAACCTTCATGCTATTGTTTAAAAAGTGTTAGTCCCTGTATCTGTTCACCAACCTGGAGAGCCACGTTGGCAAGATGCGATCAGGGAAATCCACAGGAAAATTCCCTCTGCTTCAGATAGATGTCACAAAAGCTTAGAATTTGGCCCGAGTGCAACTACTTGTATGAATTCTCAATATGCCAAACATAAAAAAATGGAAATAAACCTAAATTAAGCCAAGAACAAGATATGTGCAAGAAACTGATGAAATATTGATTTGATCTTTGACCCAATATCAATTCTTGAACCATTACAAAATCCACTACACAAACACCATATTCACTATGCACATATTTACAATAGATAAAAAGTAATTTGCTAAGATGACAAACCATACTACAAGGACATGGAGGCACGGGTCTATCCCAATAACAGCCCAGAAATGCCTCGGTATTTCTGGACCACTTCTGGCAACAGCCTGGCATTTCCAAAACAGACCATACACGAATCAGAACCAAAACAGGGGGATTCCTGCTATTTCTGCAATTTGGTTTGGAATTGATATAAACCCTCAGAAACCAAAATAAATTGTCTATGAAGTCTAGGTTGTGCTTCAGAAACTGCATGAAGTTTGTCCTCTTCCCTCTGAAATTGCCTACCACAGGCCATTAAAGCATGTGATGATATAAAAGAATATGCTACATCACACTGGAATCAATCTGCATTGCACTAGGTTCAAGTAACTCCATAAAAAAGAAAGGTAGCGTTCATTTGTAGACACCCAAAGCTTAAGTCAGAGAAAAGACCATACAGATTGGTGACAATGCCTTGAGTAAAGTCTGCATATGCTACTTATTCCCTATGTCATTTGATAGTTACTGATTAGTGATTACTACATCCAACAGGACAAGAATGAGATCATCCTCTCGATGAGTCAAAAAGTTTGACAACTCCAAGAAGCTATTAAAGAATGATATCGTAATAAGCCTATTCAAGGTACACGATTCACAGACAGTATCACTTATGCTGCTTCGGAAAGCTTAAATAATGAAACATGTGCAACTTGAATATATTTTGTGACTTGATTCAAAACTTAAGTTCACTACATACAACACCACCTCAATTAAACAAGTTACTTATTTACTTTATGGAATGTCAATGTATTCAACAAAATATGTACTGACTTTGAGACAACTGAAACCAAAAATCAAGGAAGAAATTTTGTCCTCTCAATGTTTAGTGATTGGTGTACTCAAGCCTTCCAAAGCATAATCCTCGCCAAAAAGAAACAAAGTAAATATGTGAATTGTATCTGTTCTATGCCATATGTATAATTTATTAGAGAGTAGAGAACATAGTTTCACATAAAACATCTTAATTGTTACAAGTATTATCCTCTATAGAAATAAGGAACATAAACTACCCGCATTTCAAATTTGAAAGATCATCAAGAGATTGATGGAACTCCATTGGTGGTATTGGAGCCTTCCAAAAAATTGGCTGCATAATAAACATCAGCATTCAGCTCTGGTTGTTAATTTCAGATTTTATAAAATTGGACTGATCAAACTTTCTTACAAGCATACATTGTTTGCTATGAAAGGAGCAGGCAACATATCAGAGAGGGGGATCACTCGATCGCGCACAGCTCTCTTTACTGGGTCTTCAAACGATATTGCCTCCATGTTGGAAGGTTCAATAGCACAACCTTTAGTAGATAAGCTAGCAACTGTTATTGAGGATAAATACACTGGCTCTATTAAGAAATGTGACAGAAGAGCCCCTGCAAGAATGAAGTGAGAAAATACAATCAATTTCAGATGCCAAATTAAACTCATGCTTGGATTTCATACCATACTCTGGACTTACAACATTATTAATATAGGTTAAAAATAAATAAATACTAAAACAGTAAACCCATATATGTATATATAGAGTGTGATTATTATATGAAAATGTATAGAAGAGTTATACACATCAATACAGTTTATCTAGGAATGGTAATACTTCTTAATCATTTCCCTCTAGTGTTCAAGTTGGTTTTCATCAGATGCCATCCATTTCAATAGAAGTATCTTGCTTTAATGTGTGTGTGCAGGCACAAGGAAGGAAATTTGTGTAAAACCTGGCAAAGATGTGTGGACTTCATGCATAATCGATTTTTCTGTTTCAGCATCATTCTCCTAATTGTATTTTTTTATGCTTAGTTCTATCCACTATTTAATTTCTTGTGCATACTTAGGCTTGTTATAGGATCCAATCCTAGGGATTGAATGTTAGGAAACTCTACTCATAGATGAATTCAGCATCTAAAGCAATATCTCACTTGCTCTCATTCATGATGATGTGCCTTCATCAACCAGTGTATCGCATAGTTAGACATCATAGGTTTACCTTGCATGCTTGTAATTACAAAGTTATTTCTCATTCATTTTCTTTTGTTTTGCAATTTCTTATTATCGAGATTTTAATTTGCTATTAAAATGAAGTAAAAGGACAAAAGGTAGTTAGATTTGTTTCTTGTTTATTGTTGTACAACAGTATGTAGGGCTAAAAGTATTCAACTGCAACAAGTCTTTGTATCACCCAAAACTAGGACAAAAGTAAATTACTTTACACAATACTTTTATCATGTTGTTGGACAGCTCTAGATTTTAAAAATATTTTGTGGATGCACAGTAACTAATGAGTTACAATTGATGTTTCTTTCATTCTCTCTCTTTCTCTTTGGGATTTGGGGAGCAAGGGGAGATAATGGTTGCCCCATTCCAACAAACTTACCCAAAAATCCAAACTAGGAACTGCAAATACCAAGATCAAACAAAAAAAGCAAAAATTATATTATTTTGTAACTCTTACCTCAACCTCACTGTCTGGCCTGGGCTTGACCCCTGACACTAGCACCACCTCTAATGCCCTTCACCATTCTCATGAATCATGATCATTGCTCAGTCTTCTCTATACAAATAGAAGTACGCACTGGAGCTTGAGCATGGATTGATTTGTTAATCAAACCACAAATCATGTTAATAGCAATCGCCATGTGTGGGTGCTCTATCAAAGATTATGAATTGTGTTGGACCTCAGCACCCCTTTCAATTTTCAACATTTATAAATTGTAATAAACCTAGACCAGTGACCAATTCAAGCAATTCAAAGGCATGGTTGGCTCCTAAGTTGGCAAGAGCACCCACCAACTTATTAGCCTATCTATGAACCTGATTATAAGAGATAGAACCAAAACATCAGAGAGTTGTGAGACCTATGTCATGGAACTTATGAGCCAATTTTCAGTTCTATTTGATTATTTAGTATTTTTTTACTTTTCAGTTCAAATTAAGAATATTGAAGATTTATTTTAAATGGCAATTGCAAGTTTTAGAACGGAAGGCCAGAATGCGGATGATCCTGCAGAAGCGGATGCAGATCATTGTACAGCAGAGAATTGGACTAATAAATTAGGCCTAGGTGGAACACTAAGAGGTCATTTGTACAGGCGGGGAGCTGCAGTGGTAGGGAAGAAGGGGTTGGTGTGGGAGATAAGGCAGATGGCAGGCATGTTTGAGCCCATGAATTCATTGTAAATTCAGTCCAGAATATTCAGTTTGTAACAGCAGAAGTTATCTACAGAAAATCAGATTTGTATGTTGCATTTGGGTGCCTATTGTACCCCAAATTTAAAATTTTGCTACTTTTAGGCATTTTGAAAGAGTCGGTAAAGACTTGTTAAAAATTGTCAAAAAGGTCAAAAAAATGAAAATTTGCATGTCACGCATGTTGGTCAAAAACCCTAAATTTTCAAAATTTGACAATCTGGGTCTGCTCAGAGCGACCTTATCTACAAAACCCAGATCTCAGTTTTTTGACCCCAAATTTTATAAAATTTTCTAAAAATAGAAAGTTTTTAAAAATAGGCTTTTTCTAGGTTTTTATGGGTTTCTTCTCAAATGGATGTTGGCAAAATTTTCTAAAAATAGAATGTCTGACTTTGGGGGTTCAAACTGATTTTGATTGGCTTAAAACACTTCCTCATTAGGCTAGTCTGGTCAAAATTGTCAAAAGATCATTTTTTCTCTAATGGATCTATTCTACTTTTTTAGAAGCTAAAACAGGAGCTTTGAGGTCATTAATGGAGGTTGCATAACTGCCAAGTGTCAGATTCAAGGCCTCAAGCACTACACAGATCGAGAAATGGCAAAAGATGCTTGAGGAACGAAGAACGAAGGAAGGAGGTTGAAGAATCTTGAAAACTGAGAAGATTTGACTAAGTTTGGAAATGCTAGGTGCCCCTACCCAGTCAAGGCGCCTAGCCATCCATGCCTCAGAATATTTTTCAACCCCAGCTGTTGAGCACGAAGTAGAGGACGCGAGGAACGAGGGAGAAAGTTGAAAATTGCAAATAAAAAACTAACACTGCAAAGTAAAGGCACCCCTGCTAGCCAGCGGTGCCCAACCTTTCAAGGTGTCAAATGATGGAATTAGGGTTTGTGTTTCTAAGGTGTCTTGCTCAGAATTCCTTCGGCTCCACAGTGAATCCAACAGCAAGTCCATCGGATCAAGCTATCAACTGGAATCTCATATCAAACAGAGGAGTTTCATAAAGAAGCAAACTGGGATCTTTGGGTGCGCCAGCTAGCTAGGGGCGCCCAGGGTTTTGGAGGACCTAATTCGAAGATTAGGGTTCACAAATTTGAGCATTGTCTTCGGAAATCTGCCAGCTATCTAGTCGATGTCTCAGCTCAATCATTAGATTTGTTTGTCACCAACAGTTGCAAATCAAACGGAGGACAGAGCATGGAAGATCAAGTTTGAAGGTTGAAAATCAAGTAAAAATGGTTGTCTGGTAATCATGGGCGCCCCCGGTAGCCAGGGGTGCCCAAGATTTTGAGCATTCATAAATCAAAATTAGGGTTTGTCACCTCCAGAACATTTCCTTCAGAATTGATCAGGCCTTTCACCGGATTCATAGGCCAGCTCATCAAATTTGTCAGGCACTAGATATCATAGATTGAACGGAGGGGTAAAATTGTGCAGAACGTAAAAGTCAAAGTGGAAAGTTGAAAATTTCAAAAAATGACTAAGTATGGAGAGTTTGGGCACCCTAGGTAGCCGGGGATGCCCAAGGATTTGAGTCCCTAAAAGTTGAAATTAGGGTTTGCAGTCTTCATAACATTCCTCCAAATTCCAACAGGGTCTCCAACGAAATCAACGGTGAACTCAGAAGATTTGTCAATCATCAAATATTACCGATCAAATGGGCAAAGAAAACGGAGGAAAGAAAGTGAAAAACACAAAAGAAAAACTAACTCTGGCAAGGGCGCCCAAGATTTTGACCTCCTAAAATTGCTTTTTCGAGCAAATCATCTCCAAAAGATCTTTCACAGAATACTTCAAGTTATCCAATGCATCTAACAGCCAGTTCATCTGGCCATTCAAACTGTCGGAATTGAGAATTCATCTGAAGGACAAAAGGCAGTGTAAAATTGAAGAATACTTTAAAAAATGACTCTCTGGTGATCATGGGCACCCCAGTTAGCCAAGGGCGCCCAAGATTTTGAGGCCTCAGCCTCAGTTTTTCAAGGTTGCAGTCTCCAGGTCAATCTTTCCAGATTCAATCAGGCTCCGCAACGAGATCATCCGCCAGTTCACAAGATTCATCGAGCACCCGGAATTGAGTATCAAACTGAGGTTAAAAGCAAGCAAAAAGTTGAAAATCTCAAGAAAATGGCTTAGTCTGCCAAGAAGGGCGTCCAAGTTTTCATGCCTTCAAAAAAATTTCAGTTTTCATCATGCATCATCCAAACAGTGTCCACATTTGACGAGCTTGCTCAAGATTGGCTTCAAAAGATTTAAAGTTGGAGAATAAAGTGTTCTTTATCCTCAAAACCTATAAAAGAAGGCTTTCGATTTCATTATTCACTTTTTACAGATTGGTGTCCAGAGGAGAAAACATACAATTTTTTGTTTTTCAAGATATGGAGGCTTAAACGCAGTGCTTTTTCAGTTTTCTTCATGGATTAGAGATTGGCAAACACAAAGGCTCGCTTTTTCATGCTTTATTCGTCCAGGGCATCATTTTTCAGAGGAAGGGGGTCATCTTTTTCAAAATTCATTCATCTGGGTCCGCTTAGTTCTTGATTCTCTTCAACTTTGGAAAATCTTAAGTTTTCAAGAATTTGCATTTTTCACGCTTTTTCGGGAAATCCTCAGCTTTTTCAAAATTTGATCAACTGAGTTTCTCCGAAACGAGATTCTCTACAAAACCCAAGTCCCAGCTTTTTTTGGAGAAATTGCTTTTTCAAGGAAAATCAGCATTCTATTTTCAACAGTTTGTGCAAAAAAGTTTCAAAACCTAGTCGAGTTTACAGTCAAAAATCAAGATTTTCAGCATGCAGCACTCTCCACTTGAAATCAAGAACAAATCAGCTTTTTGGCAGATTGAGTTTCCTAAATGAGTCACCTCTTTGGGGCAGCGATATTTTCTGAAAATAGAACTCAAAAGCAGCAGTCAACTTGATGCTTTCTCCGAGCTTTCTTGCTATTCTTGGCTCATCCTTATCCATTCTTTGTGAAAGAGAAAGAATCAAGTTGTAATAGTTAGCACTTTCCCTGTTTTTTTTGTTTTAATAGGTTGTTAGATGGTTGTCTTGTTTTAGTTTTAGAAATAAAGTTTGCATCTTAGCAAGTCTTGTTGTAAAAGCAAGGAGATTTTAGGGTTCCCTACTCCTCTACTTGTGTATAAATAAGGGAAGCTTTGCCCATTTTTCTTTAACAGTTATTGTGATAGCAAATTGTTGAGCCTACTTATGCCTGCAAGTTGTTATTCAATGTTAGTTCAATTGTGTAAGAGCAAGATTGCATGCCTGCCTATTAGCTGCAAGTTATTGTTCAATTTATGTGTTACTTGTGTCAATGTATTCTGGTTGATCGCTAAACTATAAGCCTGTTATTGCTACAATCCCACTGCCCCAAAAGTGTAATCTTTGTTATTTGAAATTTGAAAAAAGGAAATCTTATGCCTGCTTTGATCTACTATCTCAGGTTTCCGTTTTATTTGTTTCACTTATATAATCTTTATTTCAGCTTGCATCTAAAAAACAATTAGTCTTAAGGTGTGCGTTGAGAGTGAGTTTAAGTGAGTTTTGTGTCAAAGAATCAATTCCTTGTTTACCTTTAACTCTCAAGCTCTGAATTTACTTGAGTTGTTAAAAGCATCATTTAAGTAGGCTTAGTTGTAGTTGAAGTTTAAAAGAAGAAAATCTTAGCTACGGTGCTAGAGCTTTATAACCTTGTTCTCTTAGCTGAACAAAAAGACTGGCAATTAGTTTTAGTTTACTTTCTTTAAGCAACATCAGCAAAGAGGGAGCTTCCCCTCCTAATTCGAAGAGCAGTTAATTTGTGCATAGCTGTCTGTTTCTAATTCACATACCAGAGGTGCGAATTGAAACGCCGACGATGCCCTATCTTGTGTTTTTATGGTGGATTTCATGTTTGATATGAATTTCTATTGGTAACATCATTTGGCATGTTTATTTGTCATGTTTGGGCACTTGTATGTTCGCTGTGATTTTTTTTTTGAAATCAGAAATCAGAATTAGGGCAGATCCCATTAGGGATATTACACATTTTTAAAGTCAATTGATGCCTTTGGTGAGGTTGAAAATGTCAAGACACTTTACAAAATGCTAGATGAGGTGATAACGGAGGTGGGTGTCAAGAATGTCATCCAAGTTGTGATAGATAATGCAGTAATGGTAGCTGGGAGATTACTTGAGGCAAGGCATGCTAATATTTTATGGAGCCCTTGTGCCACCCATTGCATTGATCTTCTCCTTAAATACAAACAAAAACTTGGATGGGTCAAAATCATGGTGGAAAGAGATGAGGAACATTACAAAATACGTCAAAAACCACCCTTGGGTGCTTAATCTAATGAGATACAAAAGCAACATAAAGGAGCTTGTGCAGTCGAGCAACTTAGTTTGTCACCTACGTCATCACATTGCAAAGTATTGAAGCTTCACTAATATCTCTCAAGCAGATGTGTGTGAGCATTAGATGGATGGACTCTCCTTACTCAAGGAAGGCCAAAAGGTAAAGGATTGTGAAGACTATTTTTGATGATCTGTTTGCCAAGAACATGGATAAGATCCTGAAGGTAATTTTAAACTAGATTTAATGTTTTTTAACTTACAAAATAATCAACTTATAGATGGGATATATCTGCAGCTCATGTAATAAATGTAATACTTCTAGTAGTAAACTATTTATCTCACAAGTTTATCTCGCTTTTCGTCAACAATTAGAAATGAATCTCAACCAATAATTATTATATGTGCAATTTTATATTACTTAAATCATTTATAATATTACATTCTTACAATAATCTTCAGTTATTTTTTGGTTAACATAATCTGAACTGTTAAGGTAATACCCTTAATGATTTAGTCCATATATCTTAATATTTACACATTATTTTTGTTGATGTTATTAGCAGCATCGGGCTGCTTCTTCCAGGTCCGCATGATTGAAGACAATTCAAATGCTAGCCTAACGGCTATTTGAATTGTGATTATTATATTTGATGAAAGAACACTTCATTCTTTACTTTGCTCTTAGCCGACTTGAGATGATTTAAAGAGTCATTTAATTATTGTTATCTTGGCCGAACTTCCTTGTAACTTGCATTTTATTAATTGTAATTATATTTTTATGATGGCCGACCTTGCATGAAGAGGTGCAACCTCTCTCTCCCAAATTGTATAAATACAAGTTCATTCCATTCATTCAACAAGCAAGTTCGAAGTCTCTTCTCTTCCCTCAAGTGCAAATTATCAAGAGCAGATTGCGAAGTCATCAAGGGCAGATTGTGAACTCTTCAAGAGCAGATTGAGTTGCAAGGAAGTGCAGATTATTTGTCTATCATTGCATCTTGTGAAGGTGCTGATTACTGGCCTTGAGATTGGCCTCATTGTAAAGAGACTTGTTGCCATTACTTAAATATATAAGAGATATATTTGTTGCTGGGTTTTTTCTTCCTCAAGAGGAGGGTTTTCCCAGAGTATCTGCTGTGTTATTGTGTCTGATTTTGAATTAATTTTCTATGCATTAAATCTGATCATAAAACTAACATGGTATCAGAGCGGGTTCAGTAAAGATCTGACCAGATTTTTGGTTGTGCAGTCAGATCAACGGCTGAGAAATTAGATTTGTCTTCTCTCCTTGAGACCATAGACCAAGCATTTACTTAAGATAGTGGGTAATAACTCAAGAAGGTTTGGTCTAAGCATGCTCGAGCTGGTCAAGAATTACTGCTTTCACTCTGAGCTATTGATTCACCTCATCCGACATCATGAGGAATTCCAACAAAAGGATCTCCAGCAGTCTGATCTTTGTGTCGCACAACTCCTCTCATCAGTTAGGGTGCGGGCTTAGTCTCTGACTTGGTCGGGATTTACTGGGTTGCTAGATATACCAATCCCCAGTCGCATTAGATAATCAGGTGCTATTGATCTGATAAGGTTCTTTTAAAAGTTTATCAGGAGCAATCGACTGTACCTAGCACGCAAGTGAAGAAGGAATTTTTTTTATAAGGAGCTCGATTTCATCGACTTTGTGCAGGAATTAAATTCTAACGACTTCAGAAATTAGTGTATGGAGTGGTATTGGTTTGTCGGAAATAATTAAAGAAGTGTCCTCAGTTCCTTCTGGAGGTGGTAAGGAGTAGTGGATGAGGATACCTCAGAACTTGTATTCACTGGTGTGCTCAAAAAAGTTGTGATTGCTCAGCTGCATCGCCTTCATTCTATATCTGCATAGACTGTTTGTAAGGTATGAAGTGAGATATTATCTGAACGTCTTCATACTAGCAACATTTATATTGCAGTAAAATTGATGGTGCTGGGACTATGATGTGTATGTAAGTTCGAGACTGTGCCTAGTTTTGAGTGAGTACAATTTAAAATAATGCATATGCAATAACATCATTTCTATGAATATCTATTTGTGACCTTGACAGATCAGATGTAGTGGTAATAGTTGGAGCATTGATGATAGAATATATACGGTTATGAGCATGGATGTATTGCATGAGTGAGTGTTCTTTGAGGCAGTGTTTGTCATCAGAATGTGATGATGAGTATGGGAAACATAAAGAAATTATCTTGAGAAGGTTGGCAGAACCTTTGAATACTTGTTGATAATCCTGCTTGTAAGATGACTCTAACCTCAATGTGTGTTGAGATATACTTGTGATCAGTGGTTCTCTCAACTATAAAAACATCTGGAGGATTTCAAGATTGTTAGCTTTGTGTGTGATCTGCATCTATCAAAGGAGATGCGTTTATGTAATAGCACTGAAAGCGGTAACACAGCTTCAAGACTAGCTCTTGGTGCACCAACATATGAAGAGATAAGTTTTCCTTGATTGTATCTTTGAATTCACCTCTAGGCTAAAATTTAGTTTGCTAAGCTGTGCAAATCTGACATTGGTTATATGTGTTTCATTGGGATAAGATAAGATAATTGAATCATATTTTGTGTTGTCTGGTCATCGAGTTTATGCAGTTTAGATGATGATCCTACACAATGTTCCAATCTCGTAAAGATTTCAACTCCAATGTTGTGTGATCAGTTGCAATCGAAGTCAAGAGTTTGCATTGAGAGCAGCAGCGATCGATGCCACTGTAAAGGGCGGAGAGAGCAAATATTGTGATCGTTGATATCGATCCCTCAGTTTCTGCATACAAAATTCTAACTTCATTAAGATAAGTACTGCATGGTTGAATAATGTTCATAAATTGTTGTATAGTTATTAATTCATGCTATAATATTGAGAGAGTAAATCATGCATGCTTCTATCAGTGGTATTTCTCTTCGAAATAGTTGAGTTATATGAACTATTAGTAATCTCTTCTTAATGTGCATTAGGATGGCCCAAGAGATTGCTTTCAAAAGAAAGTATGGAAACACTGCTTGCAGCCATGAGTTTGAGTGAATGACTAAAGACATCTCTTCAAAGAGGAAGAATTAACCTTCAGAGGGAGTTCTATGGCTCGCTGAGAACAAGGGTTGCAGTGTTGCAAGGCCAGATGCTAAATCCTTGAAGTACCTCTTCAACAATTGAGATCAGAATTGCTCAAGTCAGTCAACTTGGATTTAACATTGGTAGAGTGATCTGGGATGAGGTCGAAGAGGACAGCCTTGAATCTCTATAGAGGTGTGCATTGGAAACCATTTCTCTAAGGCAAGCGTTGCAGGCAATCTTAGATGATGAGGTCAGAAAGTTGATGCAAATACTTAAAAATTCAGAGGGAGCCTACTGAACCTAAAGAAGATGGGAAGTATACTTAAGAGGTTTGGTATGATGGATTGCAAATCCATGTCTACACCTATGGAGATCAACCTACAAAAGTTGAAGGAGGCTGCAACTAGTTCAGACCTGGTGGATCCCACGATGTACAGGCAATTGATTGGCTCTTTGATGTATCTAGTTAACACTAGACCTGATATTTGCTATGCAATAAGTGCACCTAGTCAATTCATGTGTGAACCAAGGCAGGTACATCTTGTTTGCAGCGAAACATATCCTGAGATACTTGCGTGGCACAGTTGGATATGGGTTGACATATTCTTCAGATGTGAACTTGGAGCTGCATGGTTATACTGATTCCGATTGGGCAGGAAGTGTTACTGATCAGAAGAGCACCTCTGGATGTTGCTTCAGTTTGGGATCTCCTATGATTTCTTGGTGCAGTAGGAAGCAGTCATCTGTAGCATTGAGTACATCAGAGGCAGAGTATATTGCAACTTGTGTGGCAGCTCAGGAAGCAATGTAGTTTCGTAAGCTCCTTGCAGGATTGTTTGAACAATCAATGGAGCCTACTATCATTCATTGTGATAACCAAAGTTGTGTGAAGCTTTCTGTCAATCTTGTGTTTCATGACAGAACCAAGCATGTTGAGATCAAATACCATTATATCAGAGATATGGTATTGAGGAAAATTATATAGTTGAGATATATCAGCACTGATGAGCAGACGGCAGACATTGTCACCAAGCCTCTCTCCAGGATAAAGTTTGAGTACTTTCGAGATAAGCTTGGTATGGTGGAGAATACAGCCCTAACTGAGAAGGAGTCTCAGTATCAATTGTTGGAATGGTTACTTGAAAGAAAAGTTTTGAAAAATGAGGTGTTTTCTTAGCTTAATACTCTGTAAAACTTTAATATTGCTGATCTAAGTAAGTCTTTTCCTTTGTTACATATATTCTTTGTGGGTGATTATCTTGATTAATCCATTTTACTGTTGTAGAATGTAGAGAGAAGTTGATAGAAGAACTAGACAGGATATTAGAAAGATCACACAAGATATACCATGGAGAAACCCTTTCGGGAAAAAACTCCACCAAGAATTATTCTATTATTCAATCTCTGAATTACAATAGCTCCAATTCTTGCTTGAGAATGCTTCTTCTGTCTTCACCAATCTTCTTCACACCTGCAAATAACAATCATCAAAACTCTCTTCAACTTGAATGAGATATAGAGACAATATGCAACCTTGTAATCTCCAAATGGTGATAATTACAATGCACAAGCTCAAGCCCTTGAAAAGGTACGCCATATTGCTTCAAGTTGAGTTCTACCATGAAGACCAAAGCTTAGAACATGTGCTTTACCCATTTGGGCATCCCAAACTAAAGCTACAACTCATCCTTCACTTTGGTGATAATTACAAAGCTCTTCCTCAAAGATGGCGCCCAAAAGAGGGTCCCACTTAACAGAGCCTTCAGAAATATCTTATCATGCATTGGAGTTAATTCCAAGAAAGCATCTTAGGTGCCCAAGTTGGCTCTAAGTGATTTCTAGTTAACTGAAACATTTACTCAACACCATTCATGCAAGAATGGTCATCCCTGTTAACTGGAGGTAGTCCCCTGTTATCTCATTATACAACTCAATGTTATTAGCCATGCATTACAAGTTAATCAAGCTAACTACATGCAACTCAAAATAACCAACATGCATGCAAATGCACTTGCATGCAAATCAAGATAACCAACCGAATCAAGAATTGAACCAAACTAAACTAAACTAAACTGACTCAATCGAACTAAACTAAACTAAACTGATTTTCTAAACCGAACTAAATGAATGAACCAAACTAAACTAATAAATTGAACCGACAGAATCAACTTAATCAACTTCAAGCATGCAAAACATCAAATCCTAACTCCTAGGATTTTTCATGCATTCAAGTGTTAACTGTTATCAGATAGTTAACTCGAACACAAGGTGAGTTTCACCTTACCATGTGTGCTCCCACATGCTCCTATTATTTAGGAATAACTACAAATGTCAATTTCATGGATTTATTTCATCCAAATAATTAATCTCATCCTAATCTTAGTGTTGTTGAACACATTCCAAGAATCTAGGAGATACATGAAATAATTAATGTTTAGGATTTGCAATTAAATGGCAACCTATTTCCAACATCAATGATCCCTTCTTTAATGAGTTCCTTCAAGGAGAGAAGTTCAAGGTGAAATCCTTTGTTAATGAGTTCTCTCCGAGAGAAGTTTGAGGTGAAATCCCTTGTCAATGCATTCTTCTCACAAAGAGAAGTTTGAGGTGAAAGCCCTTGTTTCCACCCTCTGGGAGAGCCATGGTGGATGTCATGTGATGACTCCAAAGCATCACGTGAGAGAGTCCGTGATGATTTTCTTGTACTTGTGTTTCACCCTCTAGGAGAGCCATGGTGAAAGTCATGTTGAGGTGACAACATCATGCAAGTGATGAACGCTTGTACATACCATACATGGTTGTAGCCATTATGGTTGATATCATGTTGAGGTGATATCTGATATCACGATGAGGTGATATCTCCCTTTTCCACATATGGTTGTAGCCATTGTGGTAGACATCACGATGAGATAATATGTCTTGTGCAGCTGGAAGTATCATCCCTAGCTGAGAGGGAGTGTTGATGTTATTAGCAGCATCGCGCTGCTTCTTCGAGGTCCGCACAATTGAAGACAATTCAAATGCTAGCCTAACGGCTATTTGAATTGTGATTATTATATTCGATGAAAGAACACTTCATTCTTTACTTTGCTCTTGGCCGACTTGAGATGATTTAAAGAGTCATTTAATTATTGTTATCTTGGCCGACCTTCCTTGTAACTTGCATTTTATTAATTGTAATTATATTTTTATGATGGCCGACCTTGCATGAAGAGGTGCAACCTCTCTCTCCCAAATTGAAAAAATACAAGTTCATTCCATTCATTCAACAAGCAAGTTCGAAGTCTCTTCTCTTCCCTCAAGTGCGAATTATCAAGAGCAGATTGCAAAGTCATCAAGGGCAGATTGTGAACTCTTCAAGAGCATATTGAGTTGCAAGGAAGTGCAGATTATTTGTCTATCATTGCATCTTGTGAAGGTGCTGATTATTGGCCTTGAGATTGGCCTCATTGTAAAGAAACTTGTTGCCATTACTTAAATATATAAGAGATATATTTGTTGCTGGGTTTTTTCTCCCTCAAGAGGAGGATTTTCCCAGGGTATCTGCTGTGTTATTGTGTCTGATTTTGAATTAATTTCCTGTGCATTAAATCTGATCATAAAACTAACAATTTTGATATTTTGGTTTTACTGTCTCTAGGTTCTTCCTTATGGCTCTTGATTTCCATATCAATCCTTCCTCTTTTTCTTTTTAAGAGCCTATTTCTACAATTTGTATCAAGGTTTATCCTCTTCCAAATGGTGGATCATCAAATCGAATCTGAAACATTGATGCAGAAAATTTCACATTGTTTACTACCAAAAGCACTACATTCATTAAATAATCAGTTCATTATTCCATATTTAGTTTTTCTAATTTTTATTTACTTTTTCTATTGTCATTCAAAACCAAATTTATATTATTTTTTTCTATTCTATTTTGTCTTAGGTTTTAGAACCTTTGGTTTGGGTTCTACAATTGATGGATGGGGAGAAAACCCCCTTTATATTATTTTTTTCTATTCTATTTTGTCTTAGGTTTTAGAACCTTTGGTTTGGGTTCTACAATTGATGGATGGGGAGAAAACCCCCTTGGGCTATCTACATGAGGCCATTGACAAGGTTACCAGCATTTGTATAGGTCAAATTGAAGAAAATATGAACCCATTTGATGCATTATAAATTGGAGGTGGAACAAACAACTCCAACACATTCATGTTGTTGCTTATACCTTGAATCCAAAAAAAACTTCTAATTACTTTAGCGTTGATAAGGAGGTTATTGATGACCTTAACACATGATAGAGAAGATGATCCATGATGGAGGACTTGGAGAAATAATTATGGATGGACAACTTGCAAATTTACACAGTTGCAAAGAAGAAGTTATTTTCTTCACCTTTTGTGCCTTTGAAGGAGAATGAATTAGCAGTGAAGTGTTAAAAAAATAAGTTAACTAAGTTTAATAAGTTTAATTTTTTATTTCAGTCTTAAGTGTACTAAGTTACTTACAAAGGTATATATGTTGTTCTTGCACATTTGTGGTGGGAAGATTATGGTGCAAAAACACCTCATCTTCAAACCCTCGCCATACACATTTTGTCCCAACCTTATAGCACTTTTGGGTGTGAATGCAATTGGAGAACATTTGAGGCCATTCACATGAAGAACTGCAACAGGTTGACTCAAAAGCACTTAAATGACTTTGTTTTTGAGTACTACAACCTATATCTACATGCCAAAAAGGTGGAGGGGCAGGAGACACACAAAACGATTGACTTGGATGACACCAATCCATATTCAGATTGGATTGTTGAGGATATGCAGCCCATGTTTTATGTGGATGAGACAACTGATTTTGAGAAGGAAGCAAGAAAATAAGCAGTAGATGTAGCAGCACAAGCAAATGTAGAAGACAAAGTGTCAGTAGGGGCTTCATTAGATGATCGTGATATGCCTAAGGATGATATTGTTTTTTAACAAAAATCATTACCATCCAATTCCAAAGCACCTACATAGCAACTTAGATGTTTTAGTTAGAGAGGAAATTTGTAAAATATTAATAAGGTTTGTAATTTATAATCATATTGATATGACATTACGATGTGCATTGAACCCATTTTGTGATCTATAAATGAAGGAAAAACTATTGATTTTCATTTACTTTTCTATTGTTGTTCAAAACCAAATTTCTATTATTTTTTTCTATACTATTTTGTTTTAGGTCTCAAAACCTTCAGTTTGTGTTCTATAATTGATGGATGGGGAGAAAAAACTACATGGGTTATCTATATGAAGCCTTTGACAGGACCAAAGTGGACACCTACCATTTGTATGGGTCAAATAGAAGAAAATATGAACCCATTTGATACATTATTGATCAGAGTTGGAACAAACAAGTCCAAAAATTTCTTCTCTAATTACTTTAGAGTTGATGAGGAGATTATGGATGACTTCAGCACATGATATAGAGGATGATCCCTATGAAGGCTTTAAAGACATAATTATGGACAACTTGCAAATTTACAAGGTTGCAGAGAGAAAGTTGTTTTCTTCACCTCGATGCATTTGAAGGAGAATGAATAAGCAGCCAAGTGAAAAATGGACAAATA
>VDFB02388561.1:0-69000 GCA_007258455.2 Sequoia sempervirens | reverse complement strand
TATAGTTGATCGAATATAGGGGAAGCTTGCCTCTTGGAAGGGTAAGTGGATTTCTATGGTGGGTAGGACTTCTTTGATTAGGGATTCATTGGTATTTGTCTCAATTTACATCATATTATTTTTTCAAATCCCTAGTAAAGTAGCTAGAATTTTGGAAGCTACTTAGTGTAGATTTCTTTGGAAGGGAAGCATAAACACTTTCAAGTATAATCTTGTCAATTGGGAGGAGATATACACAACCAAACAAAAAGTGGGACTAAAATCCAAAAATTGTAAGAAAATGAAAAAGACTCTAGGAGAAAAACTCTCTTGGAGAATCTATGAGGAAAAAAACAAATTATGGAGTATGGTTCTTCAAGTAACTATCTTTAAAGAATCATCCAAGCAACATTTTTAAGAACACTCTCAACTTCCTTTTGGCTCAAGCATTTAGAATTTCATTAGGTCTTACTACAAGCTCATCAGCCCAAAAGTTAAATGGAAATTGGGGAAATGAGATAAGGTTATATTTTGGCATGCACTTGTTGCTTAGAGGATAAAGCTTTAAAGAAAAATGACTCTATGCACTCTCTCGTCACTCATTTTAAAAATGTGGAGGGTGTGATGGTCAAAGACTACATGACTAGGAGTCCTCAACACAAATGATGGAAAAATCTTTCTTCTTTGATGAATGAATTCAATGATGCTCGTGCTAAAACCTAAGAAAAAATTGACAAGTGGCCTATTTTGGAGGCCAACAAAGAATATTTGATGGTCTAGGTTGGTTAGGGTAGTGGCAAAGTCTCCATTAGCTCTACTTTACTAGTTTATTTTAGCAAGAGGGACAACATCAGCTTAAGTGTAGAAAAAAATATTAAAATAATAAAGGCCTCCTAAGGTGAATGCTTTCCTTTGGATTTCCTAGAAGCACCATGGTCTCACATGGGATAGACAATAGATAATGAGAAGACAAGGTCCCTTGATATGTGTGGTGTATAGAAGTAGAGGGGATGATAATGATCATTTGTTCATACATTGTGATATGGCTAGCCAAGTATGGCTTTTATTTCTAAATAGATGGGGGTTGGAATAGGGTATGCTTGCTAATCTCCCAAGCCTATTAGAGATTTGGACACTCAAGATTAAAATTTATATTTTATCTAGATAAAAGCACAACCTTGATTATTTGGAATATTTGGCGTGAGTGAAATAGAAGAAATTCCCAAGGAAATAAGAAAATGGTAGAAATAATTTTGGATTTAGTGGAAAATTCCATCTCTAGATTAGGAGAAATTTATTAAAAGGGGTAGTGATTTATAATGGATGATGAATTCAAGTGGGCCAATGCATGGTCGAGATTTAGGTGGATGGGGTAGAACAAACAAATACCTAAGAAGAATGTTTCAAACTATATTAGGAAACATTTGGATCCTAGTTGGGTCAAGTTCAACTTTAATAATGCTACAAAAGGTAATCTAAAAGCCTTCAAGGAATTGAGGTTTCTTTCTGCAATTTAGAGGAAGAAACTGGTCACTTCTCTTGTGACTTTTGGGTATAGACCACAAATAATATGTCAAGTGTGAGCATGCAACAGGATGTGAGTATTCAAAGATAAAGATGAAGGAAAATATGGGTGGAAGGTGACTCAAAAATGGTGATTAGGGGTAATAAGAGGAGAAACATTCAAGAACTAGAAATTGGAGGTGATAATTGTGGAGGCTAAGATATTGAATAATTTTTTTAAAGAGATTCATTTCTCACATTGGTAGAAAAGAGAATTAGGTTGTGGATTGGGCTACCCACTAGGGGGTTAGCCCACATGATGATGAAGGCTCATATACAAAATGTTGGTGGGAAGGATATTCATATAATGTTATTATATTAATGTAGGAGGACATCAAATCACATCCACCCAATTAAGGGGCATTGACAGAGGAGAGGATATTAGTGGTGGCAGGCATTGCAATGTTCCTATATGAAAGTTGCATTGATGTGGTTAAGTGGGATGAAGTGGATGATGTGTTGAGGTGCTCCCTTGTGGTTGGTGTTTAAGTGATGTCATCTCCAGGTTTAGATATGTTTGTCTTGATTGTTTATGTAAGTTTTGGGGTGTCGTAAGGTCTACACTATTGCCTTGGCCCTTGAATGTTTTTCTCTTCATTTTGATTTTGGCCCTATATAGCTAGATGTTTAAGATTGTAAAAGATATTGTGTATGTCAGGCTCAATGACTTGTTAGAACTAGTCTCAGTGGCTTTGTTGCTCGGTTTTATTGCATTTTTAGTTCCATGATCATAAACCAATTAATATAAAAAAAATGAAGGTTAGCAATCACTTTGAATTTTTTTGGAGTAGTTTGAAAGAAATGAATAAATTTTGTTTATCTTCAATAATATTATGAGCATTTCTCTTTCTATTTCAACTTGTTTAATCTAAAATTTTGATGCATAGTGTCCAAAATTATTGCAACAAAAGCATCAAAGGTGTTTATTTTATTAAATTATCTTCCAATTATTTCTTCTTCTTCCTCTTTATTTTCCCTTGAAATTGCTACTTCTTCCTTTGAAATTATTACCTCTATATTTATTTTTATCACTAATTATATTTTATTTCATAGGTTTGTTTTAGAGAAAAATATTTGTTCTAATTTTTTTTAATAGTTACAAAATTTCACTCAATCCATCTATTTTTATAGTTGTGAGGTCTTCAAAATTTTAATTATAGAAATTACACTATCAAACTTGGGAGTCAAGCTCCTTAGGTTTCTCTATGAGATTCTTGTTAGTCACATCTTTACTTAAAACATTTATTTGACTAACTAAGCCTTCTAGACCTTTGTCAAAAAATCATTCACAAATTCGCTATTGGTCATTTTTACATTTTAAAAAAAAGTCTCATTGTTTATAACTTTGTAGTTTGTGCACCTTGATGTGCATTAATGAGTATTTTCCATTCTTTTTTAGAATGAATAGAGTTGGAATTATTCTAAGAAACATTGCTTGATTGATTGCACCTTAAATAAAACAAAGATTCATTGTCTTTCTTTACATTTGATAATACTCTCTTTTTTGTTGATCACTTAACAGATTAAATACATTTATATATATTGGTTCTACATACCCTAGTTGTACAATTTCTCACAAATCTTTAGATTTTAGTTTTAGTATAGTCTACATCCAAGTGTACCAATAGGTAAATTTGTCCGCTTCAAATAGATGAATTAACACTTAAAAAGTTACATTACCTCTCATATTTATCACAAAGAATATGCGTACAATAACTTGAAAACACAACACAAAATCTTGGAGAGATCCTTGCAAATAGATACACCTTATCCCTTAAACCGAATTCAACACATACCAAAAAAATACTTCTATATTATTTTACTTTAATGACTACCTTCTAATGAATCAAACAAATAAAAAACTAACTTAAAAATTTATCTAAGAAGACTACAACAAATTCTTAATTTCAAGAATATGTATAACCATATGAAACACTACCAACTACCATATAGATGCATATGTTCATTAATATATAAAGAAGACTGTAACAACTACCATATATTAATATTTTATACAACTACCATTTCTTAAAATTTATATAATAAAAGGTTGGAGATCTATTATATAAAATCTTAATATATAGATGAATATTATTACATAATCATATTTACTTATATCTTAATTATATTATTTATAAGATGCATAAAGACAAAAAAATCAAAAAAATCAATAAACCTAATAAACATTATTGTTGTTAATATCATTCACTAATAAATATTTCAATTTTTTGCAAACACATATATCATAGATGAAGGAAAATGCAGAGATCTAAGTACTAGCATTGTTTTATAACATAAGAGGTTGTTTCTAATACTTTGAGAAATAACAACATGATATATTTTTATCATATAACAAAAATTTTGTTATAGAAAACAAATTCAGTCTATTTTTTTTTTTAATATTTAACATCTTACAATTAAAAAAAATGTAATATTTATTATTTAATTCAAGAGAATATATATATATATATTAAAAAAAGATTTTATTATTAAAAAAATATTAAATATTAGAGTAGCAGCAAAAAAAAAAAAAAACAACAACAAATCTAACTAAATTACAAGTCCAATGCCTTGAGCATTTAAGATATCATACTTTTCACATACATTGATTGACAATCATTTTGAACATGTGTAATATTTAAGTAGATATCATACTCTTCACATACATTATTTGACAATCATTTTGAACAGATTTTTGTTTTTTTTTAAATTGCTCTTTACTAAAGCTCTATGACTTGTATTAAATGTAAATAGTTAAAATACTAAGTGGACCATTAGATATCATGAGATGGGTTCTTGTTGAACTACCTCATGAAACATGGGTCAATACCGGTTGTATTTCAGCTGCGGTTGAATCGATAACAACCGCCATGGTGATGACGGCAGGCTTTATCCTCAATTGATGATGAGCTAAAGGACTCTGTATGGAATGATAGTTCTGAAGCACAGCGCTTTTGCTGAAGGTTTTGCAAATGGGGTGGCAACTCAAAAGCTGACTTAACCTTGGGCATGGTGCGCTTACAGCTCGTCTTGGGATGAATTGTTGACCTCAGGGACGGACGATTAACTTCACCTCTGTGAGCATCACCTATAGATGTGCAATATGATTGCTAAAGGTATGGTGATTCGACTTCGATATCGAAGATAAGGTTCAACGTGAACTACTACTCATGAAACATGGGTCAATGAGTTTTGACTCGAAACTGGTTCGAATCGATAGCAATATCGCATAGTTAAAATCTTGTTAAGGAGAATTAAAGGCCTGTTATGACGAGGACTATCAAACAAATTTTATGCAATCAGGGCTAAAATTGCCCTTAAAGAGAGTGGGAACTATCAAAATTTGGTGTGCATCAGGGCTAAAATTGCCCTTAAAAGATAGTTTTAAGTGAACAAAGTTATGATTTTCCAATTTAGATGATGAGTCTTGGAACTTAGATCTGCATATTTGAGGGTT
Source organism: Sequoia sempervirens (assembly GCA_007258455.2). Taxonomy (NCBI): domain Eukaryota; kingdom Viridiplantae; phylum Streptophyta; class Pinopsida; order Cupressales; family Cupressaceae; genus Sequoia; species Sequoia sempervirens. Next base: position 64,001 of record VDFB02388561.1, on the reverse strand, counting down.
CTTTGAAGAAACATCTAACGTCAGAGTGTGGTTTGAGTTCTTAAACTCATTCAAGGTTAATCTATTGATTTCAGCATTCTTTTCTTGACACCATCATTAGTTTTGACAGGGACCTAGTAGCTTGGACCTTTTTGGCTTCTTCCTTGTATTTAGAAATGGATTCAGGGTTAAATGATCAAGATATTTGGGCTTCAGTTAGACGACTTTCCTTGGACAGAAGGATTAAGCACTATTCAATCTTACACAAGATTTTATTAGTGGGGGAAGGCGACTTTTCATTTTCTTTAGCTTTGGCCAATGCATTTGGTTCTGCAGACAACATGGTTGCCTCCTCTCTTGACACCAGAGGTCTAAAATCTTCTCTCCAAGTTTTCTTTCTATTGCTCTGTTTTCCTCACAAATCCTTTGTTTCGTTTTTGGTAGTATTTTTCTTGTGTGCTTATATGTCTCCCAAAAATACAGAGAAGATCATAAGTTCGTATGAGTCAGGCCAAAATAATCTTCAGAATTTGGAGAAGCGTGGAGCAACGATAATGCATGGTGTTGATGCGACAACAATGAATAAGCTTGAGATTATGAGGGAAAGAAGGTTTGATAGAATTGTCTTCAACTTCCCTCATGCAGGTTTCTTTGGGAACGAAAAGGATAACAAAGTTATCGAGTAAGTTATTTAAATTTTAAAACCTTTCCGAGTGCAATAAAATTTATCAATATGAAATCAAAATTTACTTAAATAAAAGGGATTTCCATTGACTGTGTCCTGCAACATGTAGCCCCTTTGAATTTATAGCTGACCTAAACTCTGTTTGTTGGACAGAAAGCACCGTCATTTGTTGAAGATGTTCTTCAAGAATGGAATGACCATGCTTAACAAAATGGGAGAAATCTATGTCACCCACCAAGAACAAGATCCTTATGACAAATGGAAACTGGAGGAAGAAGCAGAAAAATGTGGATTGCTTTTTGAAAAGTCGGTAAAATTTGACAAAGCAGATTATCCTGGCTACACTAATAGAAGAGGATCTGGATCTAGAATTGGTGAGACTTTCTTCTTGGGAGATTGTCGGACTTACAAGTTCGTCATATGGTAAAATTATTACCGTGTCCAGCTCAGTATTTCTTCTTTTGGTTTTTAGGCTTGCAGCAATGTATTTTTCACTTATACATGAAATATATCCGTTGGCATCTCCAGCTGTAATGACCAAAAACATTCTGCTCAACCCAAAATTTCTTCGCAAGGTCATCTAGAGATTCTTAAAGCAGCTATTTTGAAGCTTGATGCTGAAACGCAAAACAGAAAGGCAGCTGAAACTGCAAGAGCGAATTTGGAGTCTTCATTTAGTGATTTGAGGACAGTCGCTGCTAAAGCACTATAGGAAAGAGATGATTTTAGATGGCAAAAAGATAAAGCTTTAAGAAAAAAGGCAAAAATTACCAAACAGAAAGAAAAGATTGCCAAGGAACTACACGAGGCCTTGCGATTGAAAGACGAAATCAGAAGGCAAAGAGATGATGCTCTCCACCAAAAGGATCAAGTTTGCAGAGAGAAGGAAAATATTACTAAACAATTAGCTGAAGCTTTGAGATTGAAAGAAGATGCAGCTATGCAAAGAGATGTGAGTGTTCTGGATCTTGAATCTGAAAGGAAAGCCAGAGTTGATGCTGAATCTGCAAGAGATGAAACATTAAAGGAAACAGAAAGGCAAAACACAAAGGCAGCTGAAACTGCAAAAGCAAATTTGGAGTCTTCATTTAGTGATTTGAGGACAGTCGCTGATAAAGCACTAAAGGAAAGAGATGATATTAGAAGGCAAAAAGATAAAGCTCTAAGGAAAAAGAAAAAAATTACCAAACAGAAAGAAAAGATTGCCAAAGAACTGCACGAGGCCTTGCGATTGAAAGAGGAAATCATAAGACAAAGAGATAATGCCCTCCACCAGGAGGACCAAGTTTGCAGAGAGAAGGAAAATATTAACAAGCAATTAGCTGAAGCTTTGACATTGAAAGCAGATGCAGCTATGCAAAGAGACGTGAATATTCGGAAGCTTGAATCTGAAAAGAAAGCCAGAATTGATGCTGAATCTGCAAAAGCAAATTTGGAGTTTTCATTTAATGAGTTGAGAACAATTGTAGATAAAATATCAGAGGAAAGAGATGAATTTAGAAGGAAAAAAGATGAAGCTTTGCGAGAAAAGGCAAATATCACCAAACAATTAGCTGAAACATTGAGACTGAAAGAAGATGCTGCTATGCAAATAGACGCGAATATTTGGAATCTTGCAATTGAAAGGAAAGCCAGAAATGATGTTGAAACTAAAAAAGGAAACTTGGAGTTTTCATATAATGAGTTGAGGACAGTTCTAGATAAAACATTAATGGAAAGAGATGAATTTAGAAGGCAAAAAGATGAAGCTTTGAGAGAAAAGGAAAAGATGCAAATAAGTCGGAAAAAAAAAATTGTATGTTTTTTAATTTTTGTGTATTTATTGTCATTATTGTTGAAAAAATAGTTGAAGTTATGAAATAAAAATAAGATGTATCAAACAAAGAGATATTATTTGGGAGTTTCCAATGTGTTAGAAATGTGTTGTATAGTTGTTATGTTTTACAATTAGTGTGGTCTTTTAATTTTTTTGATGTTTTATTTGGATTTGCTATTTTTTTCATGTGATTTTAAAGTATTCATTTAAATTGTGCAATTATTTTTTATGTGTCATTTAAAATTCACACATACTTTATGGTTGAGTAAAAGACTTTTATATTTGATGCTTTTGATTGAGCTATGAACCAATTAGAGATGGGTTTTTGAAAGGGTCCAAACCATTGTATATGAAACTACCACAAACTTCTTGTTGTATAATTAGCACTATCTATCTTCCTTGTTTTACTACTATATTGTACATAGTTGAATTTTATGCAATAGTGAAGAAGGTTATTGTGCTACATTTTTTTAACCTGAAAAAGTTTTCCTAGATAAAATGTTGTATATTGTGTGTTAACTTTCTTTTTCATTCTTTTTATTGTTCTAGTCCTAGATAAAATATTGTGTATTGTGTGTTAACTTTCTTTTTCATTCTTTTATTGTTCTAGATTCCATATATGCTACTTTGATTGCACAAATTCATCAAGCTCATTCTTCCTATAAAAGTAAAAAATAAACGAAAAAAATTCAAAAAGATAGTTGAAACTACATTAGTATATGACTTGGAACTCAAAAAAATCAACTAAGGAGAAAAATATATATTCTCTTTTATCAAAAAGCACATTGTAAATAAAATAAAAGATTAACAAGCAATTATAATAGTGGAAGCAACTAATAAAAAAAAAGCTTTTGAGGGAACACAATGACATTGCCAAAAAATTACTTTAGGAATATTTTTGCATCTTGTTACTTTTGTCTTTAAAACTATTCCTTCAATGCATTGTCAAAAGAAATAAACATAAAAGAATGAGTTATTTTAGTAGTCAAGACTTTACACATAGTAAAGGAAATAAAACAACAATGCAAATAACAAAGAATATTAGATATATAGATCATACATAATACAAATATGCAAAGTCCCAATTTATTTATGTATTGTGAAAGGGGATATAGTCTATTAAGCCAAAAAAAATCACAACTAAAATAAAATAAATAACATGCAATCTACATGTAAATTGTGTATTAACTATTCTTTACAATACATGCAATCTAAACTTAACAATACATGTGAACTATACAATGGGTATTATTCTTTCATTCTCCCTTGTAATGACCATTGGGGAGACCTTCAAGCAAAGTTCAAAGTGTCTAAAATATAGTATGAGCTAGTGGTTTCATGAATATTGTACTATCTAATCTTGTACTATGAAACAATAGATTATTTGTCATTTATATAGTACTCTAGTTATCACAATAAAATAAGGTACATCTACGTGGCAACTTTGTACTCTACCTTTGTTGTAGAAAGTGACATTGTAGGTTATTTCACAAACTTTCAAAAAATACTATATAACTTGTGAATGTATAAGAATTATTAACCATATAACATCAAATTGAACTAAAATAACAAAGATTATGATCAATGAAGCAAACAATTCTCAATGAAATTGTTTACAAAGAAAATCAACTTTCAAAACATGAAATATTGAAACAAAAATCAAATTGAAAGCCAACTAAGAATGCAAATCTTAATCCCATTGTGGGATTATGTCCTTCATGGATGTGGAGTGCTGCAATCTAGATAAAATCCATGATGTGCAAATTAAATTGATGAAATGATGAACTCAATTGTCTCACAAGTACACTCAAGTTGATCAAATTGGAGATTTAATTTAAGAGAGTAAGTTTACTCAAAGCTTGTGGATGATTATTATGGAAAAATGCTCACTATTTATAGATTTTTTAAATGAGAAGATTCAATGGTGAAGATCAAAAAGGCTAATCAATGGATGAAATCGAATGAGAGGAATGAGCACGGATCGGGGATGAATCCAATGATTAATAATCCATTAGACATTGATCAAAGATGGAATCAACGGTTTAGGATCCATGACAGACTCAACAAATTCCCTAGTTTTTAGGAATCATGTTGGAGGAATGTTGGAGATATTTTCATTTGGGGGAAAATATTTGAATTTGAAAATGGCATATTCCAAGGGAATATTCATTGTGCAAGTGAGAAAAGTTGGAGGATTTGAAAGAAGTTATCCAATTAAGCAATTAATTAAAATCATTTAATTGTGCAAGTGAATGAAAGAAAGGCTTTAATTAAATAATCATGAATTATTTAATCAAAGTGTGAAAGATGCAAATTAATTAAATAATTTATATTATTTAATCAAGTGAGAATGAAATTAGTATGGAGAATAATGAATTAACTAAATAAATTTGATTTATTTAATTAATAGGAGAAAAGGTGAATTTAACTAAATAATTGACATTATTTAATTAAATGGACAAATTAGGTGAAACATACTAGAGATGGTGTTAGTATGAGAAATCAAGTATGTGATATTATTAGGAGAGTTTGAAATGTCTACATTTTCCCCCTCTTTAAACCAATGCACCTGTTGCATTGTTTCAAAGAATTGATTCCGCTCAAATGAAAATAAAAAACTTACTTGATTTTTCTAATTCCCCACTATGGGAAACCCACTGTGCCCTAGCAGTAAGAATAACTACTAGTATAATGCCCCCTTGAGAGATCAAGAGGAAAAAACTAATTTTCGGTTGGGCTCGAAACATGAACACATGATTGGTTCATTGCAAAGAGGGTGCAAAAATAAGCCACAAGACATTAATAAAACAAATCAACTAGGTTGCCAAGCTCAAAAATGGATGTCATACTAAAACCATAGGTTTTCACCATGCCATTAGGCTAAAAACCCTAATTTTCATGCATATATAGGGGCTAGGGGTCATTTTCAAACTCATTTGCACACTTAGAGTTTGAGAATTTGAGAGATTTGGAGAGAGACCCTGTAGAGCTCATGATGCAATGGTGAATAGTGTGCTTCCTCTACATTGTGAAGATCGATTCCGTGAGTTACAATGGCTAGTTGATGTAAGGCCACTGATATGTACCTCAAAAAAATTTCTTGCACGCTTTTTTATGTAACTTAATTTTGGGTAAAAAATGGCCAACAAAAGCAACATAGTTGTTATGGTCGACAATGCAATTGTTAGGTTTAGCGACACACTTTCAAAAGAGCTTCACTCTGGAGTAAGTGTGCTAGGATGCAAAATACTTTGACGCACTTGCAGACACACACACTGTACACACACCTGTATTTGACATGGCGACACACTTAACTAGTTTCAGAGCGATGCACTTGATGAAAACTGAAGCACACTTGCTGTACTGTCAAGTATTTAATTTTTAGTGACACACTTGCTAAATATCAACATAATCACAAACATGATAGTGCGACACACTTGTTTAAAGTGGCACACTTGCATTACTAGGGCTCCAAACTTAGATTTTTCTTGATTTTTAGCAATTTTGACATTGTATGCATTGTACATGTAGGATAGATTTTGACCATTGCTTTCTTGTGAGAGGAGACCTAGGATTTTATCACAGTTGAGAAGACTCAAGGATGAGGAGGATGAGTTCCTATGTGCCATTGGTTTATATTATATTGTATACATGCTTGAGATCAGGACCCACCTTGCGATGATAATCGTATTAGTGGAGAGGTGGCATTTTGAGACTTCATCTTACCATCTTCCTACTAGTGAGGTGATGATTACCCTCAAGAATGTTTGGAACATCCTAGAGTACCTATTCATAGAGATAGGGTTATTTATGATGGAGACCTCAGCTTGGAGGTGATGTTTCGAGTGCTACAAGCCTAGGTTCTAGAGGTGGAGAGCTATCAGATTGACTTGTAGAGACACCATGGACATATCAGTGATTTGACATTGGTTATTACAAGACTGATCATGGGAGTCCTAGTTCCTAATAGATGCAACAAAGGATTTAGTGTCAGGGTATGTGTAGGATCATCATGGAAAAAATAGGCTCTTAAGTGGTGAAAAATTCAGAAAAATCAGAGTTAGGCAACTTGACGTAAAAATTTGAATAAGTTATCTTTATTATTTCAAAAATATGTAAGAATAGAATTTTAGTTTGAATTGAATGTAGTTTCTAAACTACTAGGTTTTTTTTTTTAAATCTATTTGATGAAAATTTGAAATTTCAATGCATTAGTTCTTAAATTTTAGGGAAAATAAGTAGGTGTCCCGTGTCATTCACCCTAACCACAATAAAATGATAATATTTTAGATATAAGTAGATGACTCATGTCCAGATGTGATGCATATTTTTTGTAAATTTTTTCCAAGTAAATAATTAATTATGATTTTTTTATTACAACTTTTAAAATATAAAAGCTCATATGTCTGACCACCTTAACTTGGTCAAAACTTCATGAAATTCATTTTTTTTTTTTTAATCCTATAGGATGTGAAGCATAGAATGTGATGCATGTTTTGGATTCAAAAAATGTGATACCATTTGAAAGATATAGATGTTTTCAATCAACCTATCAATCAGACTTTAGTCATAGTTCAAATAGAAAATGAATAATAATTATTTATTAAATTCAAAGTAAAGCATAATTTATATTGGTCGAAAGCTAAGAATCTCCTTTAAAAACCTTTTCGCTTCATCAATTTTGGGTTAAAAAAATCATCAACCTCATACCCTACACATACCCATCATATTGCCACTTTTTGGCCCATCATGATCCTGCACATACCCGTCAGTTGGGGTTTAGTTCTAGAGGGAATGGTTGAGGATGTCCACACTTATGCTTGGGGTTCAATCATTCTAGAAACACTATACCACAATATGCATCAGATGGTTTATGTGTGAGGACACAACCTATTAGCTGGAGTTACATTATTACATATCTAGGCTTAGGAGCACATTGTCGTGCTTCGACTGGTGATTGCTCTGAGGGATATATACAAGGATGATCTAGTTGTATATAGATATGTAGGTATGAATACACTCCACCACATAGGAGTAGCAGGTATAACATATTGGAGGAGAGGTCTGGATGACATGATAGTATTTAGGTGGAGACCATGGCTACAAGCACATCCATGGGGTGACAATCAGGACCATCTCTTCTATACCTGACATACACAGTGGCTCATGGCCCACCAACTTCACAGTTTAGAGAGGTATCTTCTAGACTGGATTGCTAGATAGTTTGGGGAGTAGCAAGATGCTCCAACATGTAATTATAGGGTTGTATATGAGCACACTAATAGAGAGATTCCAACTTGGGGACAACAGATAGATCCTCAGATATCCATCCGGGACTTTGCAAAACTAGCTCAGTTTCCTTGGGCTTATGCAAGGGGACCAAATGATCCTAGTCCCACCCTTTCTTATGATGCGTGATTCACACAATATGATCCTATTAGATTGATAAACTCAATAGGGGATGATGGTGTAGGACAAGGCAGGGGTTGGGGCAGAGGTAGAGGATAGATTCCTAGACATGTTGGTCAAATTGGTTAAGTTGGACAATAGTTAGGGGTTCAACTAGTAGGTCCACCACCATTTCCACCTCCACCACCACCATTAGTACAATAGTAGCAGGTGCATGGGGGCTATATCTCTAGGCCTTAGTACAATAGAGGAGGGATGAGCGGGATACAACTATTTAGGAGAGGGATGTCACCTGCCAGGAGTAGGATAGATATTGGCAAGAGTGGGACCAAGAGTGTTAGTAGAGCCAAAATTTAGCAACACAACTTGCATAAGAGACTTCATGTAGGCAACAACTTGAGGCTACTGCACAAATTCAGGCATAGTTGTAGGCATAGGCACATGCCATGGTACTAGTAGGCTTATATGGGAAAGTGATGGTTGAGGAATCATACTATAGGAAACTTTATCATTGCAAGGTTCCTTGACACTGGCGACAACTGGAATTTTCTCGCAGGAGTGCCTTGGGACCTACTGGATTAGCAGGTGGGCCCTTAGTAGGGGGTCCATCAGGTAGTCACTCCCTTGTGGGAAATTTCTTGAAGCATACTGAGCAAAAGCTTGATCTTGATCTTGTGTTGTTTTCTCAAGGGGTTGTTCCTTTAATGCATTAACATCAAAGTTAGCTGAAAGTTTAATACCCATTTGTGAAAGTTTAATCATGTATTGTGTAGGGTCTTGTTTCATTAACACTTCCATTTCATGAAGAAAATCTTGGTTTTGTTGTAACTCTAGGATGTCTTCTTGAGTAATCTCATGCTGTTTTGGTCCCTCCTCAATATAAATAGTTTCCACTTGTGTTTGTTGTTGGAGGGTTTGTGGTTGTAGTTGGAGGGACCTCCATATGGATGATCACTAACACTTTAGTTAGGATCCCTTGATTCAATGGGGTTAGTCTCCATAGCTTTCTTGTATTGTGATCTTGTTGTGACCATACAAGATTGGAAATGTATTTTGTAACCTCAAATTTGTTGTCAATGATGATGCCTTAGTTTCATTTGGATCAGTGATGATGATCTGATGATATGAAACTTTTGACTTGGACTACTCCTAGGATTTGATTTGATTTTTATTTTGATGTGTTTTATTATGAACTTACTACTTTGGGAGTAGACTCATGACTCCAAAGTTGGTTTGTTCAAAATGGTGTTTGCTAATTCAACCTAAAAACCTTGAAGAAAAGATCATTTTCAAGGATAAGGCTAAATTAGTGGATATAATAAAGATTTCAAACCTAAGTGATTTATGCCCAATGTTAAAGTTTGATGATTTGATATGAGATTTTTATGATTGATATTTTGATGTTGAGTCTAAAATTTGATCCCTAAATGACAACCTAAGTTTATGTTTGACAATTTCTAAATAATTGTGATAAAGAGCCTTGCACAATGTTTCGATGTTTGATGGAGAATAATGTTTTGATCTAAGGGTAACTCAAAAATTATTTTGATAAAAACAATATTAAGCATGAATTTCCTTTGTTTTGTTTAGAATCAAGTAACCAAGCATTTTTTTGGATCAAGTAAACAAGTGAATGTGAATCCTTCTTTGTGGGTTCAATTCTTAAAATCTAATTTAGCATGAGTTATTTTTACCACATATAAATCTTGATTATGAATTTTTTAAGACTAAGATGTCAACAATAAAGCAAAGTTTTTTTCTACAAAAGCTCAAAATTTGTGAAGAAAAGTGCTAAATTATAGTTCCCTAGATTTACTTTGACATAAAAAATACTAGGAAGCACACTAAGATATTATTTTGATAAAAATAAGTATACTTAGACGCATGTAGTAGTATAATGTCCTTAAAGTGCATTCAATTATGTTCAAAGGGTTTGAAGTTCTTTTTCATAACCAAGTTAAATGTTTTTTTGAATGTTTGATGACAAGCAATGTATTTATGAACTCAATAGGTAAGGGGGATATTTCATGAGATTTCTTCCATAAAGCTCACTAAGCAAAGATTGATAGAACACAAATCAAGAACATTCCTATTTATTCAAGTGGGTGTGTCTCTTAAGTCAGGTCTGCACAATAAAATACCTAGCTTGAGTGGATGACTAGAGTATGCACTCATACACTATACACCTCTTATCTTGAAAGGAAAAGTTCCTTACAAGGTGTTTTTCACCTCAACAAGCAATTAGTACATGATAAATATCTTCATGGAATGACGCTATTCCATTGCACCTTCTTAAGAGACGTTCAATGGCCTTTAGGTCTCTAAACAAATAGGTTTTTAGTGGGTATTAGGTGAACACTTTCGACCTCTCGGACATCGCCTCTAGGTCTCATAGCGCAAGTCCAAAGTGCTACATGCATGGTTTGACCTACAAATTTTTCTCTCATCCAATTTGTATAGTGCACCCCTAAATGACACTTGAGTTGAACCCTTGAGTTCTCCATTAGGATGTATCTCAAGGCATGCCTCCAAAGAAAAAATAGAGATGTTATTTCTCTTCACCCAAGATCACATGAAGTGCAAGGGGAGAGGATACATAGCAAAACCTTATAGGGTTTACAATGAACAAATTGAAACTAGAAGTGTTTCTCTTCACCCAAGATCATACAAAGCACAACTACCAAGCATAGAAGAAACAACATACACTCGTTCATTTTAGGTTCAAAAAAGATAAATGTAAGTAAATTTTAAAAGCACCAAATGAAGTGTGAGATTGTTTTGTTCTTTTTAAAACCCAAACGAAAGTGAGATTGTATGGTTTAATTCTTAAGCCCAAATTGAAAATGACATTTGAGTTGTTAAATTCTTATACACCAAATTCAATATGAACCTAAATTAAAGCTTTGAATTGAAATGACTCTTAGGTTATCCCTCACATAGGTGTTGATAAAGACTTTGGAAATTTGATGAATTCATGATGATAGAGTGAGTAAACACTTGACTTCACGTTTAAGACCTCACCTAAATTCTATGAAATGTTAGTCTTATAGAAACAAAGGACATTAAACTAGGTTAGGGTTAGATGCCAAATTAAATCAAAATTCAAATGAAAAAATTAGAATTTAACTCTCTATTTCACTTGCAACTATGTCGGTCTATCAAAAAACTATGTCGCTTTGCATCTCTACAAGTGCGTCGAGATTCACAAATTCATAGTTCTACCTTCTTTCAAATGTGTTGCTCTATAATCAACTACATCACTCCATCAGCGTTGCAAATAGAAATAATAAAATCAACAAGTGCATCACAATTACACATGTTCTAGCCTTTGATAAACATCTGCATTGCAATATTTCAAGTGCGTCATAATATTCAACTACGTTGCAATATTACAACGGCATCGCTCTACTAATGAAAAAATGTGATGCTCTCCTTCTTGTTCCTAGAAAATATGAGAAACTCAAGCAATAAACGCTAGCTAGGGACATGGGATCACAAAGGGCATGCCATTTTGTGAATGTATAAGAATTACTAACCATATAACATCAAATTGAACTAAAATAACAAAGATTGTGATAAATCAAGCATATAGTTCTCAATGAAATTGTTTACAAATAACATTAATTTTCAAAACATGAAATATTGAAATAAAAATCAAATTAAAAGCTAACTAAGAATGAAAACCTTAATCCCATTATGGGATTATGTCCTTCATGAATGTGGAGTGCTAGAGTGCTACAATCTAGACAAAATCCATGATATGCAAAGCAAATTGATGAAATGATGAACTCAATTGTCTCACAAGTGTACACTCAAATTAAAAAAATTAGAGATTCAATTTAAGAGAATAAGTTTACTCAAATCTTGTGGATGATTATTATGGAAAAATTCTCACTAATTATAGATTTTTGAAATGAGAATCAATGGTGAAGATAAAAAAGGATAATCAATGGATTAAATCAAATAAGAGGAATGAGCATGGATCAAGGATGAATCCAATGATCAATAATCCATTAGACATGGATCAAAGATTGAATCAAAATTTTAGGATCCATGAGACACTCAAAAAATTCCATAGTTCTTAGGAAATATGTTGGAGGAATGTTGGAGATATTTCCATCTGGGGGAATATAGTTGGAAGTTGGAAGCTTTTCATTGATGATGCAGTTTGGGAACATTAACATGAGGTGCATATATTGCATGATCCAATGTTTCCATTGATGTCAACTTTGTTACGATCATTCTAGCATAGCTTGGAAGTACTTTTGATGACATACGTACAAAGCAAGTTGGTCCGAAAAATATGGTTATATAGGAAATTAGCTATGCATTTCCTTAGGTAGTGTTGTGGTTCAGTGCATCAAATTTTGGTTCCACACTCTACCACAAGTGGAGATATCACTTTGTGATTTTTGATATAGCTTTGAGATCATCAGGTGCAACTATATTCAAGATTTGGTGACATTCTATGAAGTTTCCCAAAAGATATGGATGACAGAGTTCAACTCTATATATTATAGTCATTCCTTGTACAATGTATCAATGTGGGAGATTCTGCATTTCTTCGCGGATAATTATTTTGTTCTACGGTGATGAGGATAATATATTATTTATCAGCTAAATGTGAGTTCAAAGGAAGATTGAGTTTTGAAGCACACATTTAGCGAATTGTATGTACATATGAAGGTTTTGTGTTTAGGTCTATTTTTGGGCTGACCTAACATGTTTGATGTTTTGTAGAAGAAAAGCAAGTAATTTTATCTTATGTGGGATTTATATTAGGTCCATGCCATCCTATCTTGATGTAAATTGAATTTTGATTTATGGCGCAAGATATGAATATAATGTCTTGAGGACGACATGCTTAATTTTGTGTGTTATTGCTAATTAGGTTGACCTAATTGAAGTTACACTTGATATGGATATGTATATGAGATGAATCTTGAGCTTTTGAGATGATGAGGAGAGTAGGATGTGTAATGTCATAAAATTGCACCCCTAGCAACTTTACATGCATTTTTGTAGCCGCTTTAGTGTCCTCTCCCTTAGCATCTTGTGTAGGCTCATTTTAGCCCCTGCATCAACCTTTTTACAATCATCTTTGTGTCAAATCTTGCTTTTCCCATTTGTGTCATTTTGTAGCATAATGTGTCTAGACACTAGCGTGCCACGTGGGCGTCCATGCACCATGCTAGCATTCTACAGAATTTCAACACTCAAACAACTATCTCCAAGCACGTTTACCACTTGTCCTCACCTTTTTTTGGTGGTAACGGCCCAAGACGCCTTGTAATAGCTAGAGAAGCTTCTTTTCCCTCATTAAATTATATTCTTTCAATTCATTTGTCTCTCTAACTTCTAGCTTCACTCTATCATCTTAGCTTCTCTCTTTTCCCTCTTTACTCTCTTGCTTGCACATCTCCCTTATTTGTTACAACAACTCCAATATTTTACATTCTTACAAGACTCTCAAGCTTTTGCAACACCCTTTGTAGCTCTCTTGGCTCTCACAACCCTCTCTCTTTTTTCCTTGCTCTCTCCATTTGGCTTCCTTAAGCCTTGCAGCTCTATCTCCTTCACTTCATGTGTGTAAGCATCCTGGGATTCCATATTCCCTATCTATTGCATCCTTCATGATACAGGTTCTCCTCCTCGATCGATGATTGCTTTTATCACCTACATTTTGTGATATAGGTTGTCCTTGAGCAGGATTTTCTTTTATCACATCACATTTTCTTACTTCTCTCACTCTCTCCATCTTTTTGTCTATCTATGGAGGTGGGAACACCAAAATGGGGTTTTGACTGTGGCAAACCCCTATACAACCCAAACAATTTCTCTAGATATTACACATGCAGGTTTTAAAGACATTCATTTGATAGAGGCTTCATCACTTGCGTGGTTGTAAGAATTTCCTTTCTATCTCTTATTTTCTTTATCATCTATTTCAGTTTATTTCAGTTCTATTACTTTATCACATTCTGTAAGTTCTTAGCAGTTGGGTTGCTAGTAGTCATTTATCTATTTTCTATGATAAATTCACTTTTTTGCTTGTATGAGATGCCAACACACCTCTTGGATGCTAGTGCACCACACTGTCGTCCTTATTCTATGTTGTTGTCCTTTGGCCGAGATCTTGTCAAATTTTCTAGAAAATCTTTGTGACCTACTCTTTCTGATTCTAGAACTCTCGTAATGTTCCTTGAGGTCGTTTAGGGTAGTTTGCCCCATGAGGCTCTCTGAATGAATATAACTAGTGAGTAGTGAATCCCCCTTCTCTAAATTTTGGTGAACCCGACATGAAGACCAAGTTTTTTTCAAAAGCTAGGAGTTTATTTACCCCTACTTGGCAGGGTCATAAATTTTGACTCGGTACTTGGAATTCAGAACCGTTTGCATCATTGGAAAGGTCTCCAAGAGGACTAATTAAATCCATAAAATATTGTGCCTTAAACAACCAAATTTTAGGGACTGACACTGGTTTGACCCAAATTTTTCTCCAAAGATCTCTAAAAATGCAAATTACTAGAACCTAGAAAATACCGAAAAAATATGAAAATATAGATTTTTTGGTTTTCCTTGGTTTTGTCACCAAAATGAATTTATTATCTTCTTTTACGAGTTCATTATCTAATTATATTGAAAGTGTTAAGGATGCTCCATTTTGTGTATGTGATGGTGACTTGGCTTTGCCTATGTCACTTGATATCTTTGATCCTTCTCATGAGATTCCTCTTGCTTAAGAGGATATTTTGTTGAAAGAAAATGAAATCATTGATACCTTTCTCAATGTCACTCTACCTTCTATTCATTCCAATGCACTCTCTTTTGGAGATGATGCATTTTTGAATGATGAATCTCATCTTTGTTTTGATGCACTCTGTTCTAGAGATGATGCATTAGTGAATGATGAACCTCCTTCCACATATGATCCTCCTCAGATCGATGTTAAGAATATGTCTTCAAATAATTATCCACTAGTTGTGATGATTTTTTAAATGTAATCTATGTCTCTGCTACCCCTAAAAGGCCTAAGAGACTAGTCATTTACATGACTCCAACTAGTCCTTCTCCTAAAAGGATTTTTTCTATTGATGTCCTTCCATTTGATAGTGACTCTCCTGATTTTTCTAAGGCTCCCTCCAATAGAGTGATAACCCACACTTATAATATTAGAAAGAGTAAAAAAATTGTTGATAAACCCACTTCTTTACCATCTCCTAAGCCAAGCCTTCTCCAAGATCCTAAACCTACAACTAAAGCACCCAATGATTGTAATCTTGTTGAGCAACTTTGTGTTACTTCGACTAAGATCTCACCATGGGACTTGCTTCAGTCTACTCTGGTTTAACAAGGTATGCTTTAGGAAGCCTTGCAAAATATCCTCTTTCCTTCTACTGCTAGGCCGGTAGATGTTGATGTGTTGATAGCTTATATTCGTGCGGATTCATCGAATATTACATTCTATCCGCAAGAACTTCCGCCTCCAGAAGTACAAAAGCAAGCAAACCCTCTAATGATCATAGCCAATATTAACAACATTGACATAAGATGTACTCTTGTTGATGCTAGTTCGACTCTCAATGTATGTAGCATTGATCTATTACCTAAAATTAATATTGATTCATCTTCTCTTAATGCTTCTTCAATTGTCATTCATGGGTTTGATAATGTTAGTCGACAAGCCCTAGGCACGATAGTCTTGCCTTTGAGTTGGGACCCATTACCGTACCCACCCTTGTATATGTTATGTCAGAGAAATTACCATATAACCTTCTTCTTAGTAGACCGTGGATTCATGCTATGAATGTAGTCCTGTCTACCTTGCATAAATCTCTTAAGTTCATTTGTAACAATAAAGTAGTCATGGTCAGGGTTGACCCTAATGTTATGCGCTTGTGTGAGATGGTAGTTGTTGGTCAGGTTTCAGTTGTGCCTACTCTTATTCCTTCAGTGTCTTCCAATGTGTCAATGTTTACTCTAGCAGCACCTACGATAAGGATACTCTTGAGATAGATGTCCCTGAAGAAGATCCTTTTGAAGAAAGAAATCTTAAGCCTTCTCCTTCTACCTCTTCTCAAGAAAACACATGTCTTGGTGATGATTGGGGTTCTCTAGACTTTACAAAGTCCTTCATTGGAGAAAATAAAGTCACCCCAATCCAATTTAGACCTTCATAGGGTAAATGTAAGAAGATGAGTCCATTTAAATGTGGAAGCCACTTTAGGGTAAAAACAAAACGGCCAGGAAGAAATGTGGGATCTACCCTTTATTTATAAATGGGATCCCTTTTAATATAAACAGGATGTTTTAAAAATGGAATCTGCTTAGCTTTGGGATCCCAAGCCAAACTTAAAAAATAGATCTGCTTCAAAAAAGAATTTTTTTCAAAACAAAATTTCCAAAATGGAAAGTTTTTAAATGGGATTATTCTTTTGGAAAACTTTCCATTTTTGAAACTTTCTGACATTTGAAAATTTTCTCATTGTTTCTAAAACATATCCCGCTTTGAAACTTTCCATTTTGGAAACTTTTGTTTTAGTAATTTTCAAAACGGATCCTATTTTGTAGAACCATAAAAAAATTGTTTTTTTATGAAACGAGATCCCATTTTTTAAAATATGAATTTTTGGTCGGGTTTTTGGCTTGTTTTTGGTTCCAGAAATGGCTTGGGGACCCAAACCTAAGCTTTAGACCTGGTTTGACCTACAACTTGAAGGTCATGTTAATGTCATAGGAAAATTTTGACTTTGGACATATGTCTAAAGATCTATTTTGTAATTTTTTTTTAGAAAATTAAAACCCATTATAGATGAGACAGTGCAGATTCCAAATATGTAAAAAATTTTACAATTTGATTATTTTTTCTATTTTTCAATTAATTTATGATGAAACATGCCCATAAACTTGAATTATCAGGGATTTTTAGTATTTTAATAAACTTTCATTAAAATATTTTTTTGAAAAATAAATTTTATGAAAACGTACTTCAGAAAATTATTTTCAATTTGAAAAAAAAATCAAAAAATGATAAGTTTAGGTCATCTTATGCGTGATGTACATGATGATTTTTCAAAACACGAAATATGGCCAGTAAAAAATTAACAAAAAAAAAAGAATTCAACAAAATTACAAAAAAAATATCTAAAATGTGCTTCATGAGTTACTAATATTTTTCCCAAAATGATTTTATAAAAATATGATGTTTAGGTCAAAAGGATGATGGACATACATCGCATGGTATGGTAAAAAAAGTGATTTTTAAATAGTGGTTTTTAGAAATGCCTATTGAAACTCAATTTGTACAATCTGGGTATTGAAATAAATTATATATTTGGAAACTAGACTTTGAGTACTACATTTTAGGATTAGTGAAATTTTTTAAGATTCCACCTCTAAGTGCTTCAAATTTTAAGGTCAAATGTGACAAATTCTGAAAATCAGGGAAAACACTTCCACTTTTTGGCCAAAAAGTGGACTCAACTTCTTGCACACACTCAATAACATCATCTAAACTTGCTATCAAAGATGATTACTCTTTTCTATTGTGGGATAATGTGAATGCAAATTGTAATGTTCTTAATGTCAATTCTCCTCCTTCTGAGGAAGATGATCACATTTATATTAAAGAGGTTAATGTTAGCAGTCCTATCAAGAAGGTTGATGGTGATCCCGTAAAGGAGTGTAATCAGTTGGAAACTTATAGCCATTAAAGAAAATTTCCTCATAATCCACAAGAGAAATCTATGCAATTAAGTATTCAGAATCCACATGCAAGATAATAGACAACATACCCATGAAAATATGACACAAGATATACCCTGGAAAAACCCTCAAGAGGGAAAAAACCCAACCTCCAAAAGCATCCATCTCCCATGTATTATTTAGCAATAAAAATTACAATACATCTTCAAAGTCTCCATGAACACCATTGAAGCAACAAGTCATCTCCAAGCAATCCATGCGAACAAGCATGCAACCACACATACTGTGCCATGCTTCAAACCCTCACAAATGCTAACCAGAGCTAACCTGCCCAATTGACCAACCTTAAACAACTACCTTTGTGGTTGCTTTTATAGAAAGCAAGATCCCACAAAACCACCAAGTGGTATTACAAAAAACTATGTGACTAAAACCATGAGATTACAAAACCATGTCCCCTTATTTAATATTGGGTATTTTATTTATTATTTTTCACCAATATTAAATAATTACATTTTTATAGCTTAACTTATGTCCCAATGTTACATGCAACATTAAGTAGCCCCAAGAATAATTAAATTAAATACATTATTACAAGGTGTACAACACACCTTTTCTAACATTCTCCCACTTGTTGTATGCATTGCATAAGGGGAACAAGTAACCTCAAAACATTATTCAAATGAACAATCCATATAGCCACATATACCATCATGGAATCAAAATGCTCCATGTGCTCCATCAAGATACCAACAACAAGAATCAAAGTGACCACCATCCCAAGAATGAATGCTCTTGTCCTCCATCATGCCAATGCACAAAGATAAGAAGCCATCCAATAGAGAGGCCACAAAATTTGTCACAATGAACCATAAGTCCCGCTCAACTGATATCCCAAACACAAACAATCAATCCAAAGGTATCAATATGCACTAATAGCTGTCAAGATATGCAAACCCAAAGCTGAAATAACACCCACAACAAGTGCCAATACATCCAACTATCCATACCTTCAAGGTATTAAAAACATAGTAAACTCATGCCATAAACATATACACCTATAAACTACAATCATAAACTCCATGTGCAAAACTTGTCATAAAATGACATACACATCCAAGATCTCCCATTGCATGGGTAATGCATATCTGAAAAATATCAAGGCATACCAAGTCTACCAATAGCATCATATAGAACCAAGGAATCATCCACAATGATATGCAAACCTATAAATCAATAACGTGTAAGAACAACTCTCACCACAAGTCTCCATAGCTCTCCCAAGTTCTCCACACCCAACCAAGGAAAAATATAAAGGAACCTCCATGTCATCACCCAAGAACATAAGTGAAAAACACATGACCACAATCTAGTGATCACAATAGCTCCAACCAAACCTCAAACCAATGTAATGTGAAACCAAACATCTAGGAAGATAACCACGACCAAATAGAGAAATGTTGCACATCATATACTTGTAGAAAAATCTTCTACATACACCTCTAAATGCCAATTGTGTCAAGAATGATTTCCTCCACAACACCCCAAAAGAAAATCCATGACAACACCTAACCGTTCAATCACCAAGATCAAACATAACATGTGTATCATGTAATCAACATGGATGTAAGCCTCTCAAGCCAAAGAAGATCAAACTAAATCCATTCCCAATTAAGGAAATAAAGCCCAAAACATCTCCTAAACTCAACATCAATGAATGTAATCATAATGAATAAGGAGATAAATGTTCCAACACTCCTCAAATGAACCCTCCAAAACCATATATCCATAGCTCAAGATCCATATGCATGAGAAGATAAAGCATAAACATAAAGCACCTAAAAGTAACAATGAGAAATACCTCTCAAGTGAAACTACTGAGTAGACCAAGGGTGAGGAATGAGAATGCTCCTCCAAGACATCCAAGTCATCATGACTCATCCAAGAGCACTCTCCTCATAGGTCCATGTTGAACTCATGTCCAACCAAGGTGTAGGCTCCTCAGACTTCCTACTGAAAACTCATCAAGAGTAATCATCTCAACACATGTCTCTTATCACAAGAGAACTCAAGCCTCACCTATGTCTCCAAGTATCCATGAGTACCTATAACCAACCAATCCATTCCAAACTCCAAATGCAACATAGCACCATCATGAAGTAATCGAGCAAATGATAGATGTACCCAATAACAAGAGAACCACACAAGATCAATGTCAAAAATCCAATCATGAATCAGGAACATAAACATGACAACATGATCTAATCATCTCCTATTGGGATATCTTATACAACAATTCATACATCCTAGTCTCAAGAGAACAATTACCATGCCAAAACTCTAACATATGATCAAGAGTAAACCATGACATAATACAATAACACCCTAAACCAAGAATCAACATATGTAATCAATATGAATAAAACCATCCCTTGTCAATGAAACCAAAGATGCCAATGAACCATCATTACATAAAAATAGAAACCAAGAGTCCATCAATGACACCAACAATCACTATAGAAGACCATCCATCATCAAATGGTGAATCCACATCACTGCCAACAACTCCCACTAAATTGTGATACCAAGTCACACATGGCATCGTGACAACCATCCTCTCCATGAAGATCATCCAGGTCTACACACACAATTGAACTATTAGTAATATAACAAGTACAACCAAAATCTCCAAGCCAAGAAGATACCTACAACCGCCAAACCATCATAAACATATCCATCACTGCCAATCCATCATTGTCAAAAGCTCCCACTGAAAAGTGTAACCAATCTATCCATGACATCATGATAAACCACATGCTACAAGTCCCCTAAACAACTGTCTAGGTACTATAAGAAACATCCATCCTCTCATCTCTAAGCACACATACCAATGTACAAATGAGGAAGAACAAGGCTAACTATCAAAGTTTGCAACAAGGAATCAAACTTGGTAAATAAAGATAATCCACAACCAAGTCATCCCACTGCAAGTAAATGGGTAGCTAATCCACAACCTGCATGAATTGTAGATCCAATCACTGAAGTATGCAAACTCATCATCACATCAGTAAACTGCAAATTGAGATATCTAAGAGAATAACCATATAGACCAAAAGAATCAAACACCAAATCAACCTATGATTTGATTTGTCAAACATGTGTACATATTTTTGCCTTAGCTCAAATGGAGGAGTAGTTGATTGTTTTTCAACATTAAGTGGGATTACAGACAATTTTAAATGTTGTTTCAGAATTTTGCATTGAGTATGCATTCAGAGTGCCATTAGGATGTTGCAGATTTAAGAAATACATAATTGAGTACATGAGCAAAATAGAATTTCAGATGTTTTTTTTTTCATTTCATAAAGAACTCATATTTTTACAAGGTTTCATTTGATTTCACAATCAGAATGAAATTACAACATTGCATGAAATGCATTTTCTTTTCAATTGAAAAGCAGAATTGAAATCAAAGATCCACACAAGCCATGGATATAACTGTGGCAATACATTTCTAATAGCACATTGCACTACTGAAGATGCAGAAAGGAAAGCACATAAGTGATAGATAATCATCATTGCCTGATTATCGACGTTCGATGCCGAATGGTGCACGTTGCCTTCTTGAGCTCCGTCGACCTGTAAGAGGAAAATAGGGGTGTCAGTGGCTCTGATTATGATGTAACTTATATGGAACACCCACAATAGTACAACATGCTATTAGCAATACATCGAAACAATCAATTAAGTGCAGTATGAAAGAGGTGAACTGAAGGAGAAATAACAATATCATGATCAACATGTTCTATTTTTTATGCTAACTTTGTTTGTTTCCTTGTGCAGGTATAGGTAAAGTCACGAAGCTGAACATTATTTGAAGACCAAGCATGTGGAGTAAAATGGGCTCCCACAAGGGTAGAGCTCGGCATGCTGCCCTATTCATTAAATGGGCTGATTTTAAAAGATATTTCATCATATACATCAAATGAAATGAAATACAACTGAAAGAATAAAACAATTATCCATCAAGTAATGAAACCAACTGTGCATTCATAACGATCAGGGTTGCTTTCTGAAGGCTACAGGTGAACAGTGAGTTTAGTTCACTTAAGGAATTTAGCTGAGTACATTTACATTAGAAATTACTGAATAACTTCATTTTTTGTGCTGATTGTAATCATATGTCATGTGAGTTTCAATTCATCATTTCTCTTTTGGATAGTGAACAGGCATACATTATGCCTTAATGTTTTGTTCTAATTTCATCGTCAAAGAGAATAGATTTTAAGAGTAGTTTGTATAGTGAGATATAAAAATGCATGAAGAGTACCATGTTGCTTAAGAATACAAAGGACAAACAGTGTATTCAAATGACAAATGATAGCCACTTCTGGTTTAACAGTTTTCTTCCAGAATGGTGCTTTTGAAGCTTTAGTTTTGCATAGAAATTGGTGGTCATTCACAAAGAAAGAGTTGTGAGAGCAACAGGAAATTTCCAAAAAAGTTCTAAGTTGTCAGTCATGCATATGAACTGGTAGATAGAGGTGGTTCATAGTGATACAATATTCATTTCAACAATCTCTACAGAGTTCAAGAGCAGAAGGTGTAAGTTGTGTTAAGGTTAAGGAAAGTCAAAAGAACACCATTGTGCATATAGTGAGCAAGCATAGATATAATAGACACTAAGAGGAATTTCAAGTAGTGAGCTCAATTGGGATCACAATATCATCATGGAGTTTTGTTATCATTTAGTCTCATGATGCCTGATCATAAAGAAGCACTATTCCACGAAGAGCACTGTTTAACAAGGAGATGTGAAATAGGTTTCAGTTTTTCATTCAGGGGAAATAATTGTGCATGAAATGATTTTGGGTTGAGAATACAATATTGCCTCAAGGTAAGTTTGGTACATCGCTGTTCAAAAAGGAAGCAGTCAAATACACTGATTTACAAACTTATTCTTGCATTCAATTATTCTATCATTCAAAATTTACCCTTCAAAAGAATAATTGACAATTATCTAATAGAAGATGCATTAATAGATGAATAGTCAGTTTCAACTAGACTGTTAATATAGACGTCACTGTCCTCATTAGCAAATGGAAGTGTAAAGATAGTTAACAGCTGAAGATAGTGTTGTTCTAAATACTAGGATGATAACCCTCCATGGAGTGTAAAATAATGAGTGACCAAAGGCATTTCACTGAATTTGAAAGCATTAAAGTATGATGATCATGTTTAGGTTTGAGAAGGACAACTCATCACAGTCATCTCAAAAGGAAGTCTTTCTCTGACAAGGAGTGACATCAATGATAAATTTGGAACAGCATGGTCCCCACTTCCATCAAAAGAGATGACAAACAGAGTAATGAAATATACAAAAATGAGCATCTTTTCTTCAAATATCAAATGCCAATATGGAGTTTCCCATTACAGCTAATGATGTGAGTGTCTTTCCTAAAATATAAATGCATATAAAGCTATTGTGAATCAAACCCCAGTAGGAAATGATAAGATTGTTCTTCGAAATATGGTATACCCATATGAGTACTCGTGCCAAAATGCAAAGACTACATGTAATGAATGATGGGTCGAGTTCATAAACCGAGTTCAAGTGAAATACATAGATTTTGTTAACTCTTGCAGGTGCTTTATGTTCAGAGGGTAAACAAACATGAACAACAGTTACCCACATGAGGGTTTGCTTTCAAAAATACAGAAATGCAATAATGGTGTGAACCCATATGGGTTTCTCATAAAAACAGCAGTAGACTACAAAATATGAAGATTTTTGTGCTAGGTCAAGCTTCAAAAGAGAAGAAAATGCAATTTTCTTTAATAATCCCAAAGGCCCATTGTCAGTTTAGCATCAAAATACAGAAAATGCAGTTTCCCTTAAAGATTTTGAGTACCTATTTTCAGGGTTAGCTTCAAAGTGCAGAAGAAATAGTTACAGTAGTAACCCATGTGAAATATGGAATTAAATAGCAAGAATATACAACAAATGCAAGTTTCTAAGTTTGGTCAAGTGACAAGAGGAAGGAGATACAATTTTATTCAACTTTATGTGATACCCACAAACAAAATGTTTTTAAATTGACATAATGGTAGGTTTTATGTTCTAGGTCGAACCCAAAATCCACAAGGAATGTTCCTTATAGTGCACCTTTGGCATGACCTGACATGGCCAGAAATCCATGAGTAGAAAAGAAACTATTTAAGTCTCTAGAGAACAAATGTGTAACAAAGGAAAATTACCAGTTTATATTTCTAATGGAGCACTCAACTCGCAGCCAGAACTTCCAGTTTAGCTTCCCAAAGCATGATTTCAAGCTTTTGATGAGCAGCTGAGCCGTCATAGTGAGAATAGAACTCATCATTGATTATTGCAGATACAAAAAGTTCAAAAAGAATGCATTAGGGAGTATGCATAGCCGCAGCTTTAGGGCCTGAATATTTTAAAGTAAGGAGCCATAGAGGTTATGAAATCATCAAATAAAGCTTACCTCTGCATAGTAAAGGAAAACAAAAGTACAAGTCGAGCTTTCATGGAGTGGACTACAGAGGTCAAGCTCGAGCTCTTTGTGGCCAGAGGAGAGCAAGTACAAAGAAAGGTCAAAGGAGAAAACATGACAGTCTGTGGCCTTAGTGGCCTGCTTTTATTCAATAATGAAGTGAAAGCCATGATATAGATAGCACGAATCTTACCCACTGGCGTTTTAGATATCTGGAGAACGTAGAATAGTTCCTCATGGCATTCGAGCTCAAGCTTGACAGAGTCATGGCGGCGGCAGAGCCTCTTTCTTGCAAGTGGAGAAGTGAAAATGAGTGATAATTAGGGTTTGATTCTATTTTGAGCGAACCCTAATTCAAACATCATATTGCTCTAGAATATTCAATCAAAGCACACGTGGTGAATGTCAAATGGAGGTCAAAATTATAACTTATGCCTTATGACTTTGTTAAAGTCTGAGCTTAATACTTATGGAGGTCAAAATTCAAATGCCTAGGATGGTCGACATGTTAAGTGTTTGAGACTTATATTATGCATTAGTGAAGCATGGAGTTTGGATACCTTATTTTTTTGTTTTGTGAGAAAACAATAAGGTTGTGATGATGAATAGTTGATGACTTATAATGTTTTTTTTTTTAAAAGGTGCAATGCACCCATAATATTAGGGGTAAACGCTTTTTTTCGCGAACCCGGATACAACAAACCACAAAGCGACTTGACCAACAAACCACTGCCTGCTCGTGATGACTTATAATGTTATTATCTATTTTAGGGTTGTATTTTTAATTGATTTTAGAGAAATCAATGAAGATTGAATACATCAAGGAGAATAATTGTATTGATATTTTTTATGATTTTGTGAGAAAATCAGAATGTTATAATGGAGAAATAAGGAGATTTTTTTTTTTTGTAAAAGATTTTCAATCTTTAAATTGCAAAAATAGACAAATTGTAAAAATTTGCATCTTGTAAAGTAGAATCATAAAAGCGATATTCTATAAATTGCTTTATGTTTTCTTGCTATTTTTAGCAAATCTTTGATTGACTTTTCCTCTTGGTCGGATTTGAGACTTATCTTGGAGAGATAAGGTGTTTTTTGAGATTTTAAAGCAGATTCAGCCTATTTTTAGAGGCTTGACAGGTTTATCATGAAAGCATTGTGCTTTTTTATGCTTTTAAAGCAGTTTTTGAGATTGTTTGAAGCCTTTTTCCTTGAGCTTTTTTAGAGCTCGAATTAGGGTTTTTTGGAGAGTTATTTTCAAAGACTTAGTCTTTTCAGCTCTCCATTCTCAGCAGTTCAGATTAGAGTTTCTTGCCCTTACACATTTTGGGGAGCTTGTAAACTTATGTGTGCTCAGATTTTGAGAAGTTCCACTCCATCATTCAATAAAATAGAAAAGTTTTCCTTTCTCAGTTCTTTTTCATGACTTGGAATAGTAATTTGATTTGTTCTATGATTCAAATCTATTGGATCCTTTTCTTTTCTTACTATTGTCAAGTAATTTGCAGGAGTTGCATGCTAGTTCAGGTTATGCCTTGTGTTAATTTAACCTTTGCATAAATCACTGTTGAACTACATGTGTTGTGAGATTGTGGGAATTTATTTTTAAAGAGTTGATTAGAGTAGGTTATTATCAGGGTCTTCTTACAGTTGATCAATATTTTTAGGGTGATAGAATTTCAATTTTAGATTTTAAATCCAGTTTATCCTTCTATCCTTTTTCTTGGAAAGTCACTTAGAATAGAATTCATCATTCGAAGAACCAACTCACTCCGGAGATTCCTCTTTCTGCAGATCACCCACATCTGAAAGAGGTTTCCATGTTTCATTAGTTTGTTGAATAATGCATTCAGCAGGGTGCAAAACTATTGATAACAAATACATCTTAAAATTATCCAAAAACATCTGCAGCAAATGCAACAAACTTCAAACACTAAACACTTTTCACCAGTCTATCTAGATTGTACAAACTCACACTAAATCACTGAAACATGACTTCCAAATCACCATTCTTCAAACCTGTTTGCTAGAGCACAAAAGAGACCTTCATAAGACATATCCCAGATCCGCAATATTTGAAATGAAACAACATAGAAATACAGAGCAAAACTATTTCTCCCAGTCCACAGAAGACCAACTCTACCAAAATAGTTCACATAATGGTGAATGTAACTTTCACATACCATCAAACCAAAAGATAAAAATCAAGAGATATCACCACTAGATCACCATTCAGATCCACACAAGCATAGGATCAACACAGAAAAAATGTAGAGCACATTCTGAACACAATCATCACTCAGACTTCCTTTCTTTATTAATTTTCTCAAAAGCACTTGGAAACTCATCAAACTAGCACATCTACAACATACAAAGATAGCTCCATGTACTCACAACATCTCAGCAACATCTTAGCTATACATGCACAATCTGCAAAATATTGAACTATGTTAACATCAATGAAAACGTTAATGACAACACCGCCAAATTAGCTTATACTTGCAACACATCTTATGGTCGTGATGTGAAAATTTCTCCTAGCCATCCTAAAAAAAATCTAAATCCACAAGACAAAATTGTTACCAACCTTTCAAGAAGAAAAATAGGGGATTTTCACAACTTAATTCCCCTCAACTAAGTCAACAATATTATAACCATGTGACTTTTATAAAGATGAAAAACTCATATGCCTTTCTAGATAGGAATAGAAAATTTTCCTCTCTACCCAATACCCTTCATAATATGATGTTGTAGCTTATAGAAAAGAATATAATTTCCTTACCTCCTATTAGGTCTCCTGATCCTAATAAACCATTGCTCGTAGGCTTTCAACCAAATTCTTATTGCCATTATCACCAAAAAAATGGACATGAAACAAAATATTGTAAGCGTCTTAAACATCTTGTGCAAGACATCATTGATAATGAACTCCAAATTGGAGGTGTGAATGATCAAGGCAATAAGTTCATAGCTCTTCCTAACCAAAATTTATAAATCCCATGCCAAACACACTATTTCATTTGGCAAAGCTAGTGAACCAAAGAATGATGTGATAAATGTTGGCATTGATGATGAAAACATAAAAAATCAAAATATAGATGAAAGGGTGGCATTTATCAAAGCTAAACCACATAAGGGCTCAACTAAAATGCCTCTTCATATTGCTTTCTCACAAAAAGACATACTTAAACATGCACCCAATGTTCCTCTTTACATAGCTAGAAGAATCAATTACAAGCCTACTAATGGGATACTAATTGATCCCAATTGTGGAGAGAATGTGATCAATGAAGAATTCATATTTTTACATGAACTCTATCAAGATACATATGATAAACTAAAAAAATGGATCAAGACACATAATGGTTTTTCTTGTCTTGTGATAGGCTTGATAGATCTCCTTTTAATAGTTAGACCAAAAATATTAAATTTATCATTCACCATCATCCCATCATCAAACCATTTTTTTGTGAAGTTAGGATACTCATGGCTTCACTCCATGAATGTATTCCTATTGGTTGTGGATAAATGTTCAAAGTTTCCCTTTAGAAATGAAATCTTTACAATACGTCATAGCGGCTTTAATCTTGTGCCTTCCTAAGGGAAATTTTCATTGGATTTATTTTGGCTTGAACCTATTGAAACTATTAGACCTTGTGAGGACTACTTTTTCAAATCATACCAAAATTTTAAGGCAAAGCACATAGAAGAACTATCCCTTAGAAACATGCTTCAACCCAAAATTGAGTCACCTATCCTTGACAAAAAAATTATTTAACCTAAATCCCTTCCAAATATCCAAGAACAACCTATCACAAAACCTCTTGTAATTTCATATAAGAGACCACGAGACAATCAAAATAATCCCATTGTGCCTACTAAAATTAAACAAGTTTATAAAGCTAAAGAGAAAGTGGTTGAGAAACCTCTTGTCGTTCCTTCCATTCTTCCCCTAAAGGAAGAAAAGAAACCTATGGTTGAAAAATCCACCCCTACACAAACACAACTTGACAACAAATTGAAACAAAACCAAAATGCTAGAGAGTGTAGTTGTAGACGTCGTGCTATTACTTGTATGTTATAAAATCAAGAAGAAAAGAGCAACATAGAAAATGAAAATCCAAAATTACCTAAAGTAATGCATGATGATTTCATAACCTTTCCACAACATAAATAAGAAACTTTAAGAGACATTATCATTTGAACTCATGTTGTGATTAATCTAGATGATGACATTGACATTGCAAAGATTGATGAGCAAGTGCATAATGAATTGAATACATTGTTTTCCTCTTCTATGAGCTTAAATAAAAAATATCCTAATCAGAGTGTTGAACCTAGTGTGTGTCCCAGTCTAGCACTTGTTGTTGTCCCTTTTGTTATTTTTCTTCCTTTTGTTTATAATGATCGAGATTGGGATGCAAACGACCTGCTATAGGTTGATTTGCATGTGCCTAACTAGTCTTTTTCTTTATTTATTTTTCATGTTTCTCTATGTGATTGCATGTGTGTAATGTGATCCCCCATGTTGTTTCATTTGATGTATCTCTCTCTTTTTGTGCATTCCTCTATATGTATCTACATTCTTCTCTATGTCACAAACATTTAATCTTTTTCATTTGTCTTATTTTTCCCTTTAGGGGATGATGCAAGGTGTCAAAACATTTAGGTCTCTTCCCTATTGACTTGAAATAATTTTTATTTGCTTTCACTCTCTTATGTCATTCTTCTAGTTCTATGAGTATTTTGGGAATGATGATAGTTCCAATCTCTATGACAACATTGTAGCAAAGATATACTAACCCCAGATCCTTAGGTCCCTTTTGTATTTTTGGGGAAAACGCCTCCTTCCTTTTCCATGATGTAGTTCTATTTTGGAAATATATGACTTGGCATAGGTCTTTCTAAGTAATATCTCATGTCTTAGGATGCAACATTGGATACTTTAAAGAAATTTCTCACAACAATTGTGTTAGCAACTACTTTAAGTGGGGGCATACATCAATGACATCTTTTGACATTTTTTATATTTCATGGTGTTATTTTATTTTTCTTGTGATGAGTCCTTTTCTTGGTAGTGTCATTGGGTTTGATGTCCTCCAAGAGTGTGATATTTCTAAGCATATCACTTTCCCTTAGTGGCATGATGTGAAGTGAGGCATCCCATAAGTGGAAATCTATTACTCTTGACTTGTCCTCTCTTGGAGAAATTAGGCACAATGATCCCTAAGAAGAAGACCTTACACGAATTAAGCAAAATCCCCTTGAACAAAAAATAAAAATAAAAGAACAAAAAATATATAGACATAATATTCATAAGCATTCAACATTGTGGTGCCTTATCAAAGTTTTCAGGAGGATAACTTTGATGTGGTCTCGGAACCTAATATGATTCTCTCATTTTCCATCCTTTTGGGATACTCACCTAGTGGATGACCTGAGGTTCCACCACCCTAGAGTGAGAGCATGTGTCATTTGCATAGTGAATATCAAGTTATGCTTGTGAACATTTTTAGACAAATTGTTGAGACATGTCCTACATCATGTTGGACTAATGAGGCTTGATCCTTCCCATTTCTTGGGTAAACAACCACATTCCACATCACATTGACATGGTCAAAGATTGATTCTTTATTTTCTTGGTCTTTGATAGTGTATGATTGTGTATCTTTTTCATTGCTAGAGATATAGGTGTCTTGAATTTCTACTTTACTATGAGTTTGCACTTACGCTCATACTCTCACTAAAGTGGGGGAAAAATATAGTACTAGATAAAGTATCCCTTTTTCCTTAATTTGGGAATGCATTAATAAAATGGACTCAATGGTTCCTTATTTAGGGTGTTGTAAAGTGTATCTTTATACTTTCACACTAATCTAGGGATTTATTAATTAATTGAGGTAAATTTGAGCTTAATTGTACCCTTAAATTCAAATCCAAGCCTAATTTATTGCATTTTTCAAGGGATAAAACCCAACACTTTTAAATGAAATTACACAACACTTAATTTTACAAGGAATATTTCCTAGTATATTAACCTAGGACCCATTCACCACCTAGCGAATGTGTCCTCACTAGGTCCTAGGACCCCCTTTTGGCATGACATTTCACAATCTTTGAAACATGTCCTAGTTGAGTATTCTAGGATCCATTCGCCCTATGGAGAATGGGTACTCCTTAACTTAGGACACCCCCCTTGGGATTTGTTTTTAGTGGTATTTTAATAATTTAAAATCCCAAATCTAATGTTAGCTTGTGTTAATTGAATTTTGAGATTTAAACTTAAGTATAAATATAAGGTAAAAATTTAGCATAGTTTCATACTTGATCTTCATGAGAAATAAAGAGTACTTTTAAAAGAGCATTATAGACCATTGAAGAGTATTCAAGAAGGAATTCAAGGGAATATTTAGGAATTTTATTGCAGCAAACAAGGGTCATATCATCATGTCAAATGCATAGTGCATCATGCATGTTGTTGAGTTGATGTGTTGATGTAGCATTGAAGATCCAATTCAAGCATTGTTTCATATCAAAATTCAAGATCAAGATCTACATTCCTTAATGCCACTTCATGCTAGATTGATGATTTTTCATTCAAGATTCCATCCAAGGTATCATTGTTTCATGTTTCATGTTTCATGTTCATTGTTTCATCATAAGGTTTAATTACAAAAATGGGGTTTGACCAAGGAAAACCCCTATTCCCTAATAATCAACAATTTTTCTTCTCTCTTGATGTGTGATTGTAGGTCTTAGGTTGAAGATCAATTGGAGAACAAAAGTTTTCAAAGTTGTAAAGTTATAAAATTTGTCATCTTTCTTGCAAGATCACAAAAATTACTCTACAAAATTTATCTCCAACATTCAAGAGTTGAAAACCTAGGATTTGGGAGTGCATATATTGAAGAATAGGACCCCGAAATTGATTTTCCAAAACCCTAGCAAAGACCAATTTTCCACTAGGCGAATGAGTCCTCAGTGAGGCCCAAAAAAGCAATTTTTGCAATAGCTACACATCATTTCAGCATCTGAAAACCTATCTTTTTATTGTTATAATAGTTAGGTTTTTTTGTTTTTTATTATTTATGCATTATAGCCCTCATAATTGATTGTTGCATAGGAGAACTAGTGGTTCATCATTTTATTAATTCATTTTGGTGAGCCCTATTTTTCTATGGTTCATTATGGTAAACCCAACTTCTTGAGCATTATAGTTTTTTGATTTTGGAGTATCTTTTCATCTTAAGTTAGATCTTGTATTCATTTGAATTCATTTTCATTGAAAGAGATCTTATTTAGGGTGTCTTAGTTTGCATTCAAATTTCATTTCACATAGGGTACAAATTAGTATTTCATTTTTTGTATTATTTAAATAATAATAAAAAAAGTCATCTTGCATATCATTTAGATCAAAAAAATCTCGTTTGAAAATCAAAACAAAATTGCATATCAAACTAGGTATTGTAATTCATCATTGTCACATTTTCAACTTGCATTTCACATTGCATCTACAAAAAATTGAACCTAAAACTTATTGTGGTAGACTTGAATCTAAAAGTCATTAGAAAGGGCTTAAAATCTATAAAAACCAGTTTAACAACCCTAATATAGGACCCATTTTCCCTAGGCTGAATGAGTCCCTGATCAGACCTAAATATGCATTTTTGGAAATTGAGAACTTATGTTTTGTGCTTCTGTTTGTTGTCATCAAATATTTTTTTTAGTTTGTTGATTTTTTGTTTCATTCATATCATTACATCTAGCTTAAATTGGTTCATTTAGTGCATTGTTTAAATTTAAAATTACATTTACAATGTTTCATTTTCAAATTGTCACACAGCATAATAAGTAAATTTCCTTGTTTAGAATCTGAAAATTGCATTTTACATTTCATTCTAGGTCATTGGATTACATTTTGGGTTTGCACACTAAGTTTGTAAAACTTGTATGAGATTTACAATTGGTGTTCTATTACCAATACTATTGTGAGACATAGTTTGAGACTCATTCCATTCCATGATATACCATTCACTATGGATCTTGGTTTTTCTAGCTCTCTTCCTAATATTGTTTATAATCAATGGGCCCTTATGGATCATAGTATGCATACCTCATTTCCCATGACTTCACTTCCTACAACCAATGTGCATAATTTTAACAACACCATCCCTACCATGACTAGTTTTACTCAATATTTGGGGTGTATCCAAAGCCAAGGTGGAACTTCAATTCCTCCTTCCACAACACCCATTTCCATTCCTACATACACTAGTACTCAAGTTACTGAAACAATTCAACCTACTAGCAATATGGATATTTCCTTAGGTATTTCCATAGGGAATCCTTCTATCTTTGTGAGTTCAAATAAAATATCTCCTCAACCATCCTCCCTTACAAACTTACAATTCACTTTTCCTCCATATACATACACCACTCCACCTTATTCCCCTCCACCTTATAATCACAATGATGCCATCCTTAACACACTTATGCAAACCATGTCATCCCTTCAACAACAAGTTGCAACACTAAATCAAAACAACAATGGTCAACCTTCACACTACATCAAAACTAATCTGCTATCCCTGGAGATATTGCAAGCACAAATGCCACAAGGTATAGAAGTTCCCTAATTTGTGAAATATGGTGGAAAATGATATCCTGTTAGTCATGTTTCTTCTTTTACAGCCCTATTTAGTGATTTCATCTTTGAAAATAAGATCTTGGATAAACTATTCCCTAGATCCTTGAACAATATTTCTTTAGAGTGGTTCTCTTCCTTACCAAATAATTCAATTGGTTCATTCAATGAGCTTGTTGATGCCTTTTACAACCACTTCCACATTCACATGGGTCCCAATATGACCCTGCCAAATAATTTCATTGGTTCATTCAATAAATTTTTTGATGCCTTTTACAACCACTTCCACATTCACATGGGTCCCAAGATGGCCCTAGCTAATTTAATGAAATGAAAACAAAAGGATGATGAGAAAGTGACTAATTTCATAGCAAGATACCAAACACTTTATTCATAGACAAACATTAAGATTCTTGATGTCCACCATTAACAAATGTTTATTGCCACTTACAAAACAAAGTCCAAATCAAACTTGAGATGTTGAGATTCAATCCTTTACACAGTTATGTACAACCCTTCATGATTATTAGAATACGACTTATGGTTGTGATGTGAAAATATGAATCTATAACTCAAAATAGTTTCCAAACTTTCAAGAAACAAAATAGGGGCCTTTTTAAAACTTAATTCCTATCAAACAATTCAAAAAGTTGATAACCTTGTGGTTGCTATAAAGATGAAAATTCCATATTCCCTTGTGGATAAGAATATAAAATTTTCCCTTCTACCCCATACCCTTCATAATATCATGTAGTAGCTTGTGGAAAATAATATGCTTTCCTTCCTCTTGTTAGAGCTCCTAATCCTAATTAACCATTTCCTACAGGCTTTCGACCAAATTCTTATTGCCATTATCACCAAAAAATGGACATGATATGAAATATTGTAATTGTCTTAAACATCTTGTGCAAGACCTCATTGATAATAATCAACTCCTAATTGGAGGTGTGAATGATCAAGGAAATAAGTACATAGCTCCTCCTACCCAAAATTTATAAATCTTTACAAATCACATGCTAAAACACACTATTTCATTAGGAAAAGCTATTGAAACAAAGAATGATGTGATGAATGTTGGAATAGATGATTGAAACATAAAAAATGAAAATATATATGAAATAGTGGCTTTTATTGAAGCTAAACCTCATAAGGAATCAACCAAAATTCCTCTTGATATTGTTTTTTCAGAGAAATACATAATTAAACATGCACACAATGGTCCTCTTTATAGAGCTACAAGAATCAATGAAAAGCCTATTAATGGGATAAAATTGATCCCTTCTATGGAGAGAATGCGATCACTGAATAATTCCTATTTTTTCATGAACTCTATCAAGATACACATGATAAACTGAAAGCATGGATCAAGATGTATAATGGTTTTTCTTGTCCTACAATAAGATCGATAGATCTCGCTTTAAAAATTGGACCGAAAATATTAAATGTATCATTCACCATCATCCCATCGTCGGACCAATTTCGTGTGAAGTTAGGCTACACATGGCTTTGCTCTATGAATGCTGTCTTGTCAGTTGTGCATAAATGTTTAAAGTTTCCCTTTGGAAATAAAATATTTATATTGCATCATAATGGCTTTAATCTTGTGTCTTTCTGAGGGAATTTTTCATTGGATTTATTTTGGCCTGAACCTATTGAGCCTATTAAAACTCATGAGGATTAATTTTTCAAATCATACCAAAAGTTTAAGGCAAAGGGCATAGCAGAACTATCCCTTAGAAACATTCCTCAACCCACAATTGAGCCACCTATCCTTAACAAAACAATTATTGAATCTAAATCCCTTCCAAATATCCAAGAGCAACCTATGACAAAACCTCTTGTAATTTACTATAAGATACCATGAGACAATAAAAATAATCCTATTGTACCTCCTAAAATTAAGCAAGTTTACAAAGCTAAAGAGAAAGTGGTTGAGAAACCTCTTGTGGTTCCTTTCATTCTTCCCCTAATGGAAGAAAAGAAACCTATGGTTGACAAACCCGCCCCTACACAAACACAACTTGACAAAATATTGAAACAAAACTGAAATGCTAGAGAGTGTAGGCATAGACATTGTGCTATTACTCATATGTTAGAAAATCGAGAAGAAAAGAGCAACATAGAAAATCAAAATCTAAACTTACCTGAAGCAATGCATGATGATTCCATACCCTCACCACAATATAAACAAAAACCTTCAAGAGACATTATCATTTGACCTCCTAGTTTGATTAATCTAGATGATGACATTGAAATTACAAAGATTGATGAGCAAGTGCATAATGAATTTAATACATTGTTTTTCTCTTCTATGAGATTAAATGAAAAATCTCCTAATAAGAGTGTTGAACCTAGTGTGTGTTGTAGTTCGACACTTGTTGTTGTCCCTTTGGCTAGTTTTCCAACTTTCATTTATACATTTTGAGATTGGGATGCAGACGACCTACTATAGATTGATTTGCATGTGCCTAACTAGTCTTTTTCTTTGTTTATTTTTCATGTTTCTTTATGTGATTGCATGTGTGTAATGTGATCCCCTGTGTTATTTCATTTGATGTATATCTCTATCTTTGTGTCTATTCCTCTACATGTATCTACATTATTCTCTATGTCGCAAACATTTAATCTTTTTCATTTGTCTTGTTTTTTTCCTTTAGGGGATGATGCAAGGTTTCAAGACATTTAGGTCTCTTCCATGTTGACCCATGAGGATTTTTCTCTTTTGTCACTCTCTTGTGACATTCTTCTAGTTCTATGAGTATTTGGGGAATGATAACAGTTCTAAGCTCTATGACAACATTGTAGCAAAGATATACTAACCTCAGATCCATAGATCCCTTTCATATTTTTGGGGGTAACCCCTCCTTCCTTTTTCATGATGTAGCTCTATTTCAAAAACATATGACTTGGAATAGGTCTTTATGAGTAAGCTCTCACATCTTGTGATGGAACATTGGCTATTTTAAAGAAATTTCTCACAACAATGGTGTTAGAAACCACTTTAAAGTGGGAGCATACATCGATGACATATTTTGACATTTTACATATTTCATGGTGTGATTTTCTTTTTCTTGTATCTACATCCTTTTCTTGGTGGTGTCATTTGGTTTGATGTCCTCCAACAGTGTCATATTTCTAAGTATACAACTTTCCCTTAATGGCATGATGTGAAGCGAGGCATCACATAAGTGGCAATTTGTTACTCTTGACTTGTCCTCTCTTGGAGACATTACAAATGATGATCCCTAAGAAGAATACCTTACACGAATGAAGAAAGATCCCCTTGAACAAAAAAAATAACAAAAAACCAAAAAACCCTATAGACCTAATATTCATAACCATTCAACATTGTGGTGCCTTATCAAAGTTTTCAAGAGGATAAATTTTATGTGGTATGGGATTCTAATATGATTCTCTCATTTTCCACCCTTTTGGGATACTCACCTAGTGGACGGCTTGAGCTTCCACCACCCCAAAGTGAGCGCATGTGTTGTTTGCATAGTGGAAATCAAGTTCTTGTAAACAATTTTGGAAAAATAGTTGAGATGTTTTCCACATCACGTTGGATTTTTGAGGATTGATCCTTCCCCTTTCTCAGAAAAACAACCTCGTTCCACATCGTGTTGACATGGTCGAAGCTTGATCCTTTATTTTCTTGGTCTTTGATAGTGTATGATTGTGTATCTTTATCATTTCTACATATACAAGTTTCTTGAATGTCTACTTTAGTGTTAGTTTGTGCTTGCACTCATACTCTCACTAAAGTGGGGGGAAAATATAGTAACAAAAAAAGTATCCCTTTTTCCTTAATTTGGGAATGAATTAATAAAATGGACTTAATGGTTCCTTATTTAGGGTGTTGTGCCATAGAAAAAAAAACCCATTACTTGGCATGGGATAATTCATGATAAATGGACTTAATGAGGCATTTATTTAGGTGTTGTGAGGTATTTTATGCATCCACACTAGGTCTTGGACCCTTCTACATTGAATAAAATATGTTTATTGATGTCTTGTAAAGGACCTTCACGTTTTTATAGACCTAATGAACCTATTTCTCTTTAATTCAATATTATAAAATGTGTTTAATAACATTATTATATAAATCTAGAAGGTTCTTAATGTAAACTTAATGATAAGCTAGTGTTGTAATGTGTCTTGCACATTCACATTGGTTCTTATGCCCTTTTAGGCTATGTGGACCTCATTTTAGTGTTGTAAAGTGTATTTAATCACACTTTCACATTTATTTATGTGTTCCAAGCCCTATTTAACATTTAAATCATCATTAATATTCCTCTATCAACCCATATTATGCATCCTAAGGCTTAAATTGATTAAATACCTGACAAAGTTGCAATTTAAACCTTACTTCCTTATCCCCTAGCCACTTAGCTATTGGAATGGCCCATGTGGGACCCATTCACCATGCATGGAAAATCAGTCCCATCTAGGTGGGACCCATTCGCCATGTGTTGCAAATGAGTCCTATCTGGCCCCCATTTTGACCTTTGAGCGGGAAAAAGTGAAATTTAAAGTGTATTTTCACTACATGTCAACCTATGATGAGGTATTATCAAATACTAAAGCATGATTGTCTATAAATAAGTGTTTTTATCCTCATTTTATATCTAACAACTCATTTTTACATCTCTCACCATTAGATCACCATCTATTTTCTCATCCAAGTCAAGCAACTTAGGGTTTCTCCATTAGAAGTCTTCAAGTTAGCTTTCTAAAGCATCTAAGGGTTGATTCTACATGTATTGTTGTAGAAATCCAAGATCAATCATCATGAAAAGGTAATATACTCCATTGTTGCATGTTTTATTCACTTATTTCATCATTTTGGTATAATTACCTAAACATGGTTTGACGTAGGAAAACCCCCATGCCTTAACAATCAACAATTTATCTTTCTTGTTTTATTTGTATACAGATTTAGGTCCTTTGGAAGCTTGAGAATCATTGAATATTGCATTTCAAAGTCACTTAAGTAATATCTTCATCATTCAAGTCAAAATATCAAGAAGACATTTTCAGACCTAATTTTGACAATTTTTGAAGCAGACCCCTATAGAAGATAGAAAGGTAGACCTAAAGCTACAAAATCAAGTCCCGACTTCTTAGATCCCTGAAGGAGGACTTATTTTATAAGCATGGAAAATTAGTCCCATCTGTGGGCCTGAAAACTATTTTTATCAAAATCCAGTTCTTGGCAGATAGAAACCTATTTTTGAAAGTTTTCACCAAAATAGGGACTGATTCACCCTAGATGGTGAATGAGTCCTGTCAGGCCTAAGAAACATCATCAATCAGCATTCCAAACATTCTAGATTCATCACATTTTCCTAGGTGCACTCTGATTTTATCCATCTCTCCATGTTCTACATATTTCATCCATTTAGTTCATTTTAGTAATACACAATGTGTTTTCAAACATTTCATACTTCATTAGTTTTGCATGTTTAATCATTCAATTTTTTAGCTTAGTTTCATTTATATCATTCCGTTTAGTCTTCATTCTATCATACATAACTTAGATTGAATGAACCCCTAGATCTTTGAGGTCTATCTCTTTCCTTTTAGGTGAAAAACCCTAAGAGTGCAAGAGAAGTACATAGACCCAAAAATATGGTTTAGTTGTAAAGTGTATCTTTACACTTTCACACTAATCTAGGGATTTATTAATTAATTGAGGTTAATTTGAGCTTAATTGGCCCCTTAAATTTAAATCCAAGCCTAATTTATTATAGCTCTTGAGGGATAAAACCCGACACTTTTAAATAATATTACACAACACTTAATTCTAGAAGGAATGTATCCTATGATAGTGACCTAGGACCCATTCACCACTTGAAAAATGGGTCCTCAATAGGTCCTAGGACCCCATTTTCGCATGATATTTCACAATCTCTAAAAAATGTCCTAGTTGAGTATGCGAGGACCCATTCACCCTATGGAAAATGGGTACTCCTTAACTTAGGACACCCCCCTAGGATGTTCTTTTGGTGGTATTTTAATAATTTCAAATATTAGATCTGATTTTTAGCTTGTGTTTTTTGAATTTTGTGATTTAATCTTAAGTTAAGTATAAATACAAGGTTAATTCACATAGTTTTATACTAGATCTTCACAAGAAATCAAGAGTACTTTTTGAAGAGAATTATAGAGCATTGAAGAGTATTCAAGAAGGAATTCAAGGGTAGATTTAGGAAGTTTATTGTAGCAATCAAATGTCATATCATCATGTCAAAGGCATAGTGCATCATGCATATTGTTGAGCTAATATGTTGATGTAGCATTGAAGATCCAATTCAAGCATTGTTTTATATCCAAATTCAAGATCAAGATCTACATTCCTTAAGGCCACTTCATGCTATATTTCTGATTTTTCATTCAAGGTTTCATCCAAGGTATCATCGTTTCATGTTTCATGTCCATTGTTTCATCATAAGGTTTAATTACCAAAACGAGGTTTGACTAAGGAAAACCCCTATTCCCTAACAATCAAATATTTTTCTTCTCTCATAATGTGTGATTGTAGGTTTTAGGTTGAAGATCAATTGGAGAAATTATTTTGTCAAATTTGTAAAGTTCCAAAAGTTATCATCTTTCTTGCAAGATCACATTAAGTACTCTACAAAATTTATCTCCAACTTTTGAGAGTTGAACACCTAGGATTTGGGAGTGAAAAAATTGAAGAATAGGATCTCAAAATTGATTTTTCCAAAACCCTAGCAGGGACCCATTCACCACTGGGAAAATGATTCCTCAATGAGGCCCAAAAAAGTACTTTCTACAATAGATACACACCATTTCGGCATCTTAAAACCTACCTTTTTACATTATAACAATTAGGTTTTTTTTATTGTTATTTATGCATTATAGCCCTCATAATTGAATGAAACATAGGAGAACTAGTGGTTCATAATTTTTTTAATTTATTTTTGTGAACCCTATTTTTATATGGTTCAAGTTGAAAATCCAATCTGTAGGTTAGATTATGTGATTTGACAATAACATTGACAACTTTTAAAATCTTGCTCTTCAAAAGATCTTAAATTCTTCTTCAACCTAAATCTACAATCACACAAATAAGAGATAAATAATATTTGTTCTGGGTGAATAAGGGATTTCCTTGGCCAAACCTAATTTTGGTAATCAAACCTTGAATTGAAAAGAAACATGTAAAAGGCAATGAAGAATGAACAAAGCTATGTTACCACTCAACAAACCCTTGAATGAAACATTGATAATGGAGATCTTAGGAGTTCTACAACTTGCATGAAATGGATAAATTGGATGTGGATCTTGACACTTGAATTTTTTTTGAAATGATACTTTGAATGCTTGAATTGATCATGAAACCTACATCACAATGTTAACTCCAAAAACATGCATGATGCAAGAAGACTTTGAGACATGGTGGATAGATCTTGAATGTTGCAATAAATATTTGATATATCTACTCTTTAATGCCCTTAATTTCTCTTGAAATTATCTTTTATATCTGGAAAAATGTTAGGTGAAACTCAGTGAAATAACATTGTATTTATAGGTATGTATTCTTAATTTTTTGAAATTCAAATATCACAGGATGACATTGAATTATGGATTTGAAAATATTAAAATACCATCAAAAACATAATTTAAATTTAGGTCCAAAGGTCTATGGAGGACCCATTCACTCATGGGTTAATGGGTCCTAGGTCCTTATACCTAGAACACACATTGCTCAATGCAAAGTGTTATGTGTAGACATTAATTATTCTTGGGTTTCACCTTTGGAAAATATATATAATTAGGCTTGTAAATGAATTAAATATCTAATTAAGGCATAATTAAGCTCAATTTAACTAAGTGGGCCCAAATAAGTGTGTAAATATAAAGTCGTACATTTAATAACACTAAATTAAGGCATTATTTAGTCCATTATTAACTAGAAGGGCCCAAACAAGTGAGAAAATGTAAAGGGTTACATTTTTCTACACTACAAAAGCTATCAGGAAGTATAACTTTGTATATGGTTGACATATGGAAGGCCTATAGACCTAATGTGACTTTTCCATCTACCACCTTATTATGGGTACACACCATGTAGACCTATTTTGTGTTTCTCATCTAGCCTTGGGCGCTCACCTAGCATTACACCATCCTTGGTGAGCATAAAAAAAATTTCTAGCGAGTGGATTCATGTGTTTCATAAGTTATTTTACATCCTTGTGAGCAGGTGATCCCACAATACTGGTTTACAATTCCAATGAGGAAGGAAAATTGCAAATATGCTCCTATGAATTTTTTTTTTCTTTTTAGGGGTTCGCACAAACTAGGGTGTTCGAATGGACCCAAAAGGGGTTCAAATAGACCCTAGTTTGAGAAAACCCTATTAAATGATGGGACCCACTTTTTTGCATTTTTTTATAATGAAGACAATGGAAAATTGAATACAAGGGGGGGTTCACTTGAAGTAGGGTTCATTTGAACCTTGGTTCTAGCCAACCTCCAAGGGGGGTCGAACCCACCTTTTCCCCTCTTCTCCCCCTCTTGCACCAAATTTCTATAGAAATTTTCCCTTCGAAGCTCAACTTGAGTATGAAAATGGAGGAGACTTCATAGACCCAACTATATGATTGTAATCCTCAAAACGAGCTATCCATTGAATATAATTTTAATATGTTTTGGTTTTATTATTTATTTTATTTTTTAGTTTGATTAAACATAGGTTTTCACCAAAAATCAATCTCTTCTACATATGTGGAAAAATATAAAATTATAAAAAAAAATTGAAAAATATTAGTGTACTAGATATTGATGTCCTTGATCCAACAAAAAAAATTAAATTTCGATACACAAAAAAAGTTATGCTTTAGCTAGTGAATCATGTCTAAATTGTAAAAGGCTCAACTTTGAAACTTAATTAAGAAAAAAATATTCAACGAAATGCTATGAATCTAAATTCGAAAAAATTAGAATTTTATCCTTCATTGAAAAAAAGTTGTGTTGGCTAGTAATGTCACTCTTTAAAAATGGTATTTACTATTAAAAAATAGTTTTCAAAGGAGATAGAAAAAGAAGTTTAATCTAGTTTGAAAATTTTTGAGAAAAATTATTTAGAATCTATAGACAAAATTTCACAAATCACTAGTTTGCATCATCTTCTTATTCCTTATGGTTTAGCCACTATAAATGCTCGAAAGTGAAGATTTAGTTAAAAAAAATCAAGTTAGTGTCTTGTTTGGCCAAAAATTGTAAACCAATATTGTGGGATCACTCAAGTGTATTTGATGGACCTGACATAATGCAACTTGATAGTTCGTCCCTTCTTGTATTAGCTTTAACATTGTATGCTTGTGTATCTTATCTTATTGCACATATCTTACACATCTTGTGTGTCCCTTTTTTCCTTATGTTGGTTTTCCATGGGATCTTAGATCATAAGGGCTTGATCACCTCCATGATCATTTTCATCCTATCTTTCTACCATTTGTATACTTGGACCTCTCTTGAAACATATTTTTCTACTTTAGTGTGAGTTTGAGCATAAGCTCATACTCTCACTAAATTGGTGGCTAAATATAGTGTAGGAAATTGCATACCTTGACAATTTCACGGTATGTTTGGGTCCTTTAATTAATTGGACTTAATTAAGCTCCTAATTTTTAAAATTATGCATTCCAAAGCCTTATTTATCTCATTTTTCAAGATGGGAACTGTTGATGAGTGTTTTCCACACTTTCTCAACACAAGCAGTACACGAATGTACTACCTCTCTTGAAAGGAAATCTCCCATGACAAGGTGTTGAAAATCTCCCCAAGGTCTCTCGGGTGCTAGGTCATGACTTGCATGGAACTCCCTAGTTGATTTTGCTATGATTTTTCTGGTAATCACAGGGTGGACTTACATAGTTGGATATGAGGTAGATCTTCAGATCAGAAGTTTCTAAGATGGAGATCGAGTTTCACTTTGTTGTAGGTTCGAACATCAGTCCAAAACCTCGATGTTTCTTTAAATTTGGCTTTACAATGTGCAATGAACCTTGGTATAGGCCACTTCTAAAAAAAAGGGGAAAAGCGCGGGGAATACAAAGAGTTCCTGGATCTGCAACTAACTATAAATAGTAATCATGAAGTTTCTGCAATGGACAACTTCCTGGGACAACATTCCACTTAACCAGAAGTCTCACAGTCTCATGAAATTTGTGCTATCTTCTAAGGTATACAAATATTTCACCTCTCCTTCACCATGTGCATGCATGAATAGAGATGAAAGTGTGGAGAAGCTTTGAACTTAAGCCCAGACTAACTTTACACAGCCATCTACCATCAGTAAATAACAAAAAGTATGGACTAAGAAGGCATCTACACGGTAGGAGTTTCACAACCACCTAATAGCATTTATGAAATCTACCAAATCAAGAAAACAACTAACTAAAACAACAATATAAATCTAAGTAAAGCATCTAACAATGGAGGTTGAACCATGAAACATGTGAAGAAACTAGAAAATGCACCAAGCCAATATATTTTCATTAAAATTTCAGCAGCATGTCTTTACAACAACTCAACTCTCTTGCAAATGAGAGGAGAGCCCTATTTATAGTGCCCAAAAGGTTAGATTGAATGGCCAAGATTAATTCTCATTGTGTGGTCAAGATTCATTACAAAATAGGGTTTCACCAACCCTCAATATATTACAATTTAAAATTATATTTTGTCTCCTCCCTATTTCATCCTTTTGGTGATGACATTGTAGCATTTTGTCTTTTGCTAATTGCTCCTTTGTTGTGGCTACTCCTTTGGGGGCTCTTTGTTGATGACAGGGTTGTCTCCTTGCTTCTTTGAAGCCGTATACTCTATGAACTTTAGAATGATCGGCTAGAGATTTTCCATCTCAATGATTTCGTACCATAGCATTTGGTAACTCCATTCTTTGGCATTATCCTCTAGCTTCTTCTAGTCCTCATCATATTTCGTGCCCTGGTCCCTGAACAACTCTGATTGATCAAAGGCATGGGCAGCAAAACTCATGAATTCCATTGTTATTTCACCAAACATCCCATCCTCCATTTTCTTCTGAAAGTAAGGTTTTATCTTTTCTGGAACCATCTGCATTGTGGGCATGTCGTACTCTATCATCAGCTTGAGGTATCGAGCACATTCCACCCTAATTTCTTTAACCCATTCAATATCTGGATCCACCCTACTCATTATCTGCTCCAGCCTTTCTTTCCTATTGTCAAAATCCTGCCTCCACACTTCCATTAGCCAGTGATCATCCCTTTTGAATGCAAGCTCCTTTTCCCATGTGGCTTTTGGTAGTTGAAGGATAGCCTCGATCTTTGGAAAGGTGGAGTCATATGTTGCAGGGAAGTTAGTGCAAAGCTTTCTCGTGCTTTCCAAAGCTTGTTGCAGATCTAAGAACTTGTTGGCTATTCACACAACCCGATTAATTCCCATGTTCCCGGTGTATAAGACCTGCCAAAACCAGCTCTCCATAGTCTTTTCCAAGTTCTTTCTTCTCTCCATCTTATCAATTTTTTCTTTGGATAGTAATTGGGGCATGGCCGTGGATGTGGTAGGTAGGTCATCCACCGAAGACCACTATTGGATGTAATCTGTCAAAGTGGCTACTTGTGCTTTAAGCTCATCTTTTGAGACCTTGTCCTACTTTATCAAATGCACCACTATAGCCACTGAATCTTCAAGGTGTCCTACCTTCTGTTCTCTGGTAGTGGTTCCTAGATCCATGGTGGAGATGTTGTAGGTATTCCCTCCTAGCTTACGACAGGCGTCACTATTTGCACAGCTCAAGACCCAGAGGAATCCATCGTTATCCTGGATATGATCTTAGGCTTCTTCTCTTTTCTAGTTATGATCTGTGCTCATGCTAAGATAGCCTCTAGCTTCACCCTTGGGTTCCTCAGCACAGGGGTTTTATTTTCAAGTTATCTTTCCAGCCATTCAGGCATAGCAGCCTTTTCTTTAGGTGATTCATGATCACCCCCACCTTCCTTGGTTGAGACTTCTATTTTCTTATCCTTGGGGGCCCTTTCTTCCCTTTTAGCAGCATCTCCTTCCTCTTTGTTAG
This sequence comes from Sequoia sempervirens, assembly GCA_007258455.2. Classification (NCBI taxonomy): domain Eukaryota; kingdom Viridiplantae; phylum Streptophyta; class Pinopsida; order Cupressales; family Cupressaceae; genus Sequoia; species Sequoia sempervirens. The sequence goes on along the minus strand of VDFB02388561.1, from coordinate 19,157 downwards.
AGTCCTAGATGAACATGAGTGCTTAATGGGAGGCTTAGTAGATGACTTTCTTCCTTTTCCATTTCCTCCCTTCTCTCTCCCTCAACTTGCTTAACCTCGTGCGCATGCTCCTTGGGTTGTTCAATTTCTAAGCTCTTGATAGTTTGAGCCTCACCCTCAGGCTTACCTTTCTATTGCTTTTCCTTGCTAAGAGGGGACCCTTCTACCTCTTCTTCAGTTTCTTTTAGCTTTTGGGCCATTTCTTCTTCCAGATTTTTGTCAAAGGTTTGCATGATGACCCTACCACCGACATCATCCTCTTCATCCCCGCTCTTTGAGGAACCAGTTTCTTCCTCCTCGTAGGTGACCCTGTCGATTATCCGGTGCTCATACTCTAGGTGCTCATGGTATTCATCGACCTCCTCTTCAAATGGATTTGAGGCTTCTTGCTCTCACTTCTCCCATTCCTCAGAGATTAACATGGTGGCTTCCATAGCTGGTGGACCTGTTGGAGGCTGTGAAGGTTTGGCAATAGCGAGGACCTATGCTAGGGCCTCTTGAAGAGTGGGATCCATAAGGATCTAGGAGAGCTTGAAAGGGATATTCTGCATATGCTTGGAGAAGGCCTCTGGAAAAGCAGACGCAGTTATAGGTGTCGTCACCATAGCTAAAGGGAGCAATGTAGTGAGTGACATGGCAGCGGAGGAAGGAGGAGTAGTCATGGCAAAGGAAGAGTTGATGACTATCATAGGCTCAGCCGGAGGTGAAGGGGTGAGATGGACAAAGATGTCTACTACTAGTGGGGATGTGGCAACCATAGCTAGAGAGGTAGGTGGTAGGGTAGTCGAGGCAGGGAGAGCCAAGAGATGTTCTACTTGCTCTGTACCCTTTGCTTCGTCCTCTTGGATTAAGGGCTGCTTTATAGTGCCCCCTGTTTGCTTAAGTCTTTTTGAGGGTGATACCCCTGGATCTTTCCTTGTATAGACCTTGGGGTCAGGGGACTGCTCCATTTCCATCTCTTTCCTCTTTTTAGATCTAGTGACTGGAGGAGACTTGGATGTTCCATAGGTTGAGGTAGTGGTAGCGACATCCTCCGTGGCACTTGGCTCACTTTTGAGCCCTTCATATGTCAAAATCACCCGTTGCCATTTTAGTTGGGCCACTTGTCCATCAACCCATTCTTTGGTTCGAGCCAGGATGGGCTTGGTTATAATGTTGAGGTCATTGACCTCCTATTCATCCCAGTCTATTGTTGGTAATGACAAGTTGGCAATTTTAGGATATCTAGGATCCATCATGGTGCTTTCATCTTCTTCAAATTGGTCTTGTATGTGGAATGGCTACACCTTTCTTATAAAATATGTAGTCATACGCATATAGTTCCTTGCCCACACTTCCTTGTCATCCTAACAATCTGCCCAGAAGTCCTCAATATGGTGAAGATGGATGTACCCTGACCCTAGTGCCTTCCTTACATGTTTGTATGGGTCTACTCGGGGGCGAGCAGTGTGCAGGTGAAAATAATAGTCTTTCAGCTCCTTTTTGGAATTCCCAGTGCACTGGGAAGTTTGTAACTTGTACATTCCCTAGCCGAAATTCAAGGGATAGGAGATCCCCGCCAAGTGATTTTTGGTGAGGATCGACTTTATGTGATGAAGTTGCCAAGAAAGTTCGAGTAAGATGATCCAGTCATTGGGGTACTGGGGCAGCTTGTTTGGCCTTTCCGTGAAGCCTTGGGCGTGGATGTATGTAAACTATAGATATTGAATGAAGAGGAAGGCATATTGCTTCAGGAAGGCTCGAGAACTGTGGGAAACCCTTCTCTCAAAATCACCAACAATCAATTTGATGATATAGCCAATAAAGGCACCATTGGCCCTACAATACTCCTTAAAATTCTGGTATGGGAGTTGGGCATACCTATCATAGGGTTTCAATTTTTGACCCTGCTCCTCATCAGGTGCCACGAACAACCTATTGTACTGCCTTCGATTTGCCAAGGAGTAGACGAGATATGAAATCATGTAGAACTTGGAGTTTTTCTTCACATTGAGGAACTGCTCATGGAAGCAGTCGCTTATTATACCTCCCTAGTAGAATGAGGACTTGGTGGTGATGTCCTCATCTCTATAGAGGATTTGTTTGATGAAGTATACCATCCACCCCTAAAAGAAGGCCGTAGTATGGAGACCCATAACCCAACTCAACATCGTGACCAAGTCATGGTAATTTTCATGGAAATCACTATGGAAGAGTTCGTTAGGAACCTTCGCAATGCTGCCCCATTTTCCCTTAAGCCAATGCTGATTTATTAAATTTTTGTAGCCTGTCGGGTTATCATCCCATGCTGCTTGACATTCCTCTATGGTAGGTGTTTCCATTTTGACAAAGGTGGGAATATGGAAGGTTTTTGTGATTCCTTCTGCTAACATGTCAGCGAGAATGTTACCATCCTTGTCAACAATTTTTCTTGTATCAGGTTGATAGGCCTGCTGACAAGCAATAACTAGCTCAGTGGCCACGAGGGATGGAGGGAAGCTTGCAGCCTTTGCTATTCCACTTTGTCTGATAAGCCTTGCATTTTTGGTCGTTGGATTGACCTTGACGCTTTGCTTAAACTTGTCAATATCGATGTGGCTGATATTGGTGTTAGTGATTTCTTTCCAATCTGTGGAAACCTTTGAGTGCAGGGGTTCACCCTAGAACTGGTACTTAATTTGGTCTTTGTCCTCTTTTCTTCGAGGATTCTTTCCCAATTTCTTCCCTTTGTCCTTTTTCGCAACCGCCCCTGAGGGTCTTGCACCTGATTCCATATATCCTGCAAACAAAGGCACAGTTAGCACAACTGATGATGAAAGTCCTGACGTTAGTCAAAATTGCATGAATGAAATCAAATTTAAATAATTTATCATTCATAGAATGACACTTCTACTTCCAGCTATTATTAGTCTTTCAGACAAGGGATTTTAGACAATTCGGGCCTGGAGGCCGAGACTCCCCTAATAAAAATGTTGTTTTGAAAGGAAAATGGGGTAGAGCAATCTGGGAGACCCCTCCCAACCGAAGTTTGATGGTTTGACCAACCCATAACGAAGAGGGCCAAAATTAAGCACATGGGTCGAGATCAGATTTCAAGTTTGAGGTGATTTGGATTGATTTAGGAGCATCAAGAGGTACAAGGCTAGAAAGTCATCTAGGTTTGGCCATTTGGAATGTTTGAGTAGGAGTGGAGTTCTGGGGGAGGAACTCCAGGGTCTGGGACCCGGAGGGTCCAAGGGCAGCCGCTAGTCTTTAGTTTTCATAGCACTCAGGAAATAGGGGTCAAGAAACCACTGTGCCTTCACTATCCAAAATGACGATTGCCAGACAGAAGTCCAGACGAAGCAGTCCAGAGGACTGGGCCCAACACCCAGGTCGGACGTCAAATTTTCCTTTAGAGATCTCACGACAATCAAGGAGGTGAAGCCCGAAGCTCAGGAGGGTGGGAGATAATTTCCCTTTCAGAATGATGGAGACCAAACAAAGTCCCAGAGGACAGAGCCCGGAAAGGATGAGGACGTTTTCAGTTTGGTGCCATCCTTCAAGTGGTGACCGGAGGCTCAGGGCTCGGGAGGTGGAAGGTCACCAAAGGTCTGCCATTAGAACGGAAAAGATGGGAGAGAAGTCTGCGGACCGGAACCCGATAGGGTGACAAAATGATGGGTAGACGAGTTTGTGCGCAGAGTGGAGGGCGGAAGTCCACCAGAGGTTCAATGTTAGGGCCAGTGAAACCTAAGCAAAGCTCCGGAGGACGAGGCCTGACAAGGGAAAGGACATTTTTAGTTCAACTATTAGGAAATCCGAATGGTAGAAGGTCAACCGAGATTCAAGAGGTAGGATTCCACTGTGCGTTTGTTGTTTACAATGGCAGGAGCTTGGCAGAATCCCAGACGCAGAAGTCTGGGGTCATGGGATCGAAGGTTGGTGAAGCCTTATTAAAAAAATTAGTTATTTTGCAAAGTTCTTACCGGCGAAGGAAGAGTCTGAGCCCAAAAGAGGTGAATGCCCCTGCGTGAAGAATAGCTGCGCAGGGGGCAAGTTTTGGATCGATTGTAGGGGCAATTTAGAGGTTCCTAAAAGATTCAAACACGTGGGTTTTGTGCATTGTCTCATGTTTTATCTTTTAAATGCATTTTAACCTGGGTTGTTTGTCATTTTAGGCTTTAAAATGATGAATAATTGCTCGGGAGGGAAGATGGTGAACCTACCTCGAACACTTGATGTGGTAGGGCATGAAATCCACTCGCGATCGGGAAGTGATGACAACGGGTGCGAGGGCGATGCTTGATGAAGACAATGATCCTCTCTGGAAAGCACCTTGACCTCTCTCTGCAATCCTAACAAGTGATAATGATAGGTTTGGGAAAGATATTTATACTCCCACCACCATTCATAGCCTCATTAAATGTAGGTATGACAAACAGCTTGGTTGGTGGATTTTGAATTCACGGGCGGTGGCGGGAGGTCTGGGGCTTGAAGTCCAAAAAGACGTGAGGTGACGACCGCCTTGGAAAATTTTTCTTAGAAATCATCGGCGGTAAAAGGGAAGTCGGGCTCTAGAGGGCAGAATTCTTCCACTATTTTTCCGTTAGGCACGGCGGGGTCCCCACGGAACTCCGGAAGCGGAAGTCCAAAGGTACGGGTCTGGCGAGCTCGAACGTGGTTAATCAATTTTGCAAATTTCAATTGGATGAAGAACAATGGGCCAGAACTTGAGTCTCAGGAAGGTGGAACCCATCCGGTGTTCGAGACAATGGAAATGAAGGGGAAACCTGGGGGGAAAATCTAGAAGGCCCCGAGGCCGCTGGCAGAGGCAAACTACCAGGGAGACCTCGCAGGGCACCAGAACTTGACAAAATTGAAGGGGCAAAACATGGTCAACTTTAAGATGGGACTTTGGAGGTACGCTGACCACTTGAGACACCAAAATAGGGCACACAAAATGAGGCAGCAACAAAAACAACCTAACAAGGCGAAAGAAAAAGAGGGTCCCCATTCCAAACGGGGCGTGTGTGCTGAGGGAACAATTGGAACCTATATTTAATTAATGCAATTAATATTTTAGTCACATTGAAATGAATGTTTCTTGGACTTTTGGGCCAGGACCCATTTTCCCAAGGGTGAATGAGTCCTCCTTAAGTCCTAGGTCCAAACTTTTAAGATGTTTTTGGCAATATTTTAATGATTCAAATTTCATATTCAATTGTCGACTTTTGGAAACTAATTTTTGGGAAATTAGATAAACACCTATTTAAATACATAGTCTTTTTATCAATTTAAATCTAAGCAACATTATCAAGACTTCATATGACAAAATACTATTGTCAAGAGAATTCAAGAGAATATTTATCACTCATTTGTTGCAACATTCAAGATCCTATCATCATGTTGATGTTTATGTGCTTTCATGTCATCTTGTGAAAGCTTATATGCATTGTTGATCTTAAAGCATCTTAGCATTCAAGTATCCAAAAAATAAAGCAAAGAAAGATTTGATTCCTTGGAGTGATGTCTTTGACTTCAATCCTCTAAGGGATTCTATTAAAGGTTTGGTGAGTTGTAGCAAGCAAGTGTGCATTCACCATTCCTTCCCTTTATTAGTTGGCACTCTATCAAGATTTAATTACCAAACATGGGGTTTGACTAAGGAAAACCCCCATTCAAAACAAACAATGTTTGGACTCTCTTTATATGTGCAGATTACAAGTTGAAGAAAGATTGAAAGGATCTCAAAAAACAATTTTACAACATTGCATAAGTTGTCACCATTTTTGTCAAGCCATGAAAAATCAATTACAGATTTTATTTTTAACTTTTCAACAATAGGACCTGTTTCAAACTAAAGCTAAGATCCAACATTAGATGAATGTCAAAGCTTATTTTGACAACCTAAACATGACCCATTAGCCCTATGGAAAACCTATCTTTTAGCAGTGTTCAAAACCAAAATTCAATATTAGGTACACGTGTCCATACCCTTTGTAGATATGCCTACAATCTGTGATTTCAATTTCTATATCTTTGGGATCTTGCATTTTATCGTCTAGGGGTAAACCCACAAAAGTGGCTTACAATTTGAATGAGGAAGGAAAACTAACAAAAAATGACTCCATGCCAAAAAAATTCATTCTTGGGGTTCGAACGAACTCATTGGTTCGAATGAACCAAAAAAGGGTTTGCTTGAACCTAGGTGTGAGTGAACCCATTAAATGCATCCTGCCAAAAAAGAACATGCAAAACCCTTTTTGAAAGGGGGTTCAAATGAACCTTGGTTTGCTCGAAACCCCCTAGTTCGAGCGAATCCCACTTTTCCCTAATCCCTGCTCTCTGCCACCAATTTTTTTAAAAAAATTACCCTTTGAATCTCAGGTTGAGGATGAAAATGGAGGAGACTTCATGAACCCATCTATAATCAATTAGTCCTCAAAATGATCTATCCAATAACTATAATTTTAATATGTTTTGGTTTTATTATCTATTTGTTTTTTTAGTTTTATTAAACATAGGTTTTTCACCAAAAAATGAAAATTTGTTTTCTACACATGTGGAAAAATAGATTATCAAAAGAAAAAATCAAAAATATGAGTACACTAGATATTGAAGTCCTTGATCCAACAATTTTTTTTTTGAATTTTGATACATATAAAAAACGTTACACGTTATACGGTTCGCTTATGTCTGAATTATAATTGGTTTGAATTCAAAACTTGATTAAGGAAAAAAATTCAATAAAACACTACCTAACCAAGTGGAAGCACTATATATCGGAGTTACAAATCTAAATTTGAAAGAATTAGAATTTTATCCTTCATGAAAAAAATTATGCATTATATAGTGAGCGTCACTCCTTAAAAATGTTGTTTTTTGAAAAAACTAGTTTTTGAGGGAGATGGAAAAAGAGGTGCAATTTGATTCCAAAATTTTTGAAAAATATATTTAGAATCTACAGACAAAATTTCATGAAACTCTAGTTTGCATCATCTTCAAATTCCTCACGGTTTAGCCGCTATAGGTGCTCGAAAGTGAAGATTTAGTTAGAAAAAAATATTTTAGTGTCCAGTTTGGCCAAAAATTGTAAACCACTATTGTGGAATCACCCCTAGGTCATAAGTTTTTTTAGGTTTAGCTGCATCAAATCCTTTCTATTTAGTTTAAAATCTTATTGTCCAAAGAAACCTAGATATTCAAGTGAGATTCACTCACCTTAGGGTTTAAATTCAATCTCTACACTTTGCAATCTATTAGTTTCAATAAAATTTTGGGAAGAGGGACATCATTAGTTCTAAATTTATTTGTATGAAGGACCTAGGACACCCTATTTTGGGATCTCCCCCTTTTCCCACCTTTTCACTTTTATAGTGGAGATGAGTTAACTATCTAGAAAGATAGAAATGTAACTATTTTATTGAAAAATAATTGACAAATAAATTTCTATATACTCCAAGTCTTTGGTGACACCAAATGTGTTCATGTAGATTTAGGTGTAGACTAACAATGTGAATTTAGGGGTGACCCGCCATTAGTATTTATTAAATAATTTGGAGAATTTACCCTATATATTAGCTTTTTGTTCCTCATTTTCTAGCTCAAGGAAATTCCCATGCCAATGTAGATCTTACCAAGATATACTAGATTGATTCCTAATATTAGTTTGGAAATCAAAGACCAACAATCACATCCATTGCAAGCTATTTAGAAAACACAAAATATTTACAAATGAAAGATAACAAAAAAAATGGAGTAACCCTCAATGATTTCAAATTATTGGAAATGATTTGTGAAATTTTAATTTATAATATATATACATGTTTATAGTATAAATGGGAGAAAATACCTCCTAGAATTGTGGTGAAGGGGCCTAAGAATAGACATGTAACTCCACTAGTATAATACTAGTGGCATGCAACACTCAATGCAACTATATGTAAAAAAGGAAAAATACCTAAGAAATTTTATGTCTAAAATAGGAGTAATCCATAGGAATATTCTAGAAGAAGTGATATTTTAAGGAATATCCTATAGTAATACCCTGTCTAAACCGTACCTTAGGTGGATGCAAATAAATTGGGTCCTAGTTCAAGTAGGACTAATAAGGTACCTATGTACAGTGAAATATCTTAGGAAATGGAAAATGGGAGAAAACCTAGTGGGATGAAACTCTGCCGCAAAAGAAACAAAATATATGGAATTGTAATATACACAACACACAAAAAAGAACTTGAAGATGATAGTCCTAAAATCCCTAGAAGATAGGGCCCATATATGCCTCCACAATGAAGATAAATAATCATGTCAACATAGAATGTTGCATAGTGAATAGTGTAGTAGGTTCCTCTATAACAAAAATTCCTCTTCCTTTCGAAAGATAGAAGCCTTGATTTATTGAGAATGAAAGATTCTTCAAAAAAAAAGATAAATTTATGATAAGATGATATCTTTTTGATCAAGGGGTTGAGTGTGAACCTCCTAGATAGAATTTGAAGTAGCATGTGAAGAATCCAAGAACTCTATAACAATAGCAAGTGGAGGTGGTAGAATAGTTTCTAATGCTAGGTAAAGAAAGAGGAGATTTATCTATGTCATGAGGACATTCAAGAAATTTCCAATAAGAAAATTCCTCTTTAGTATCATCATTATACAAAGGATCATCAAAATATTGAAGGGAAAGAAGTATGTCCATGATGAGTTCATCTGAGAATGGAGGTTCATTGGGATCCCATACATTTCCCATAGTGTGGTCCCTAACACTTAAACAAATTAATCCTAAGATATCATCATTTCTATTTCGCCATGCATATTTCCACCAATTTTCACTTGGTTTAGGAATAAGCCATGCAAATATGGAAATATATGAATCCATTGGTAATGCTTTAGAATGTCATCACCCCAAGACTTGTAGTTTCTTCATCCAAAGTAATGATAGAGGGATGATTTATTATCCCCATTGTTGACTTAGATAGATTGACCCCTTAATAAATTTGGAACTTTATCTTAGTTCATGATTACAAAAATCCTATGTATAATACCCCCAAGAGTAATACATAAAAAGGAACTTTATAGGTTGAGTACATGTGCATGAACAACCCCCCAAAATTTGGCACTTTATATATTTAGTGTGTAGAAAAATGTTTCCTAATTTTGTACTTACAATTTTAAAGTTACCTTTTTAAACGAGTTTAAAAATGTTGACCTCTAGATTTTGGCACTTTGTATTTTAGTGCATAGGCTTGTCCAATTGGAACAAAAAATGGCACTTTATAATATTAGTTCCAAAACATCTCCAATAGAAGAAGCTTGCCAAAATAAGAACTTTTGAAAAAAAAGCTCTCAAAATTTATTACAATTATAAATTTTCCTACTTTCCTATTTAAATACACTTTCAAATGTGTGCCTTTAAATTGGAAAAGGGGCACTTTCTTGAAAAATCACATGTAAAAAATTACACGCAAAAATCACATATAAAAATCATATTATAAAAAAACATGTAAAAATCAAGTCTGAAATCACATAGGTCTTGAATGAGTGTTCAATAAGCATCAAGCATGCCATGCCTATGCAAATGCATGTGACTTGCAAAAGCTTCTTCAAAATCCTTATTTGGTTCCCAATCTTTGAGCTTGCCATGCAAGACTTTTAGTTCACAACACAAGCACAAGAAAAATGTCATGTGTTATCATAGTTCACAAGTATGCATGCCACATGCTTACCATACACAAGTCACACCTTTCAATTGCCTTAGCTCTCTACTACAAACATGTTTGCATAGAGAACATACAAGAAGATAAAATTCGTACACAAGAGAAAGGAAGCACAAAGACATGCCTTGCAAAGAGAAAAAAATTGCCTTCTTCAACAAAATATCTACAACAACACACTTGGTGTAGCCCAAAAATGTTTTTGAATTGGCCAAGTGGGAAATCGAAACCCTCTACAAAGTGTTATGGATAAAGTACACCAAAAAACACAAATTGCATGCAACCAATATTCTCTAAAAGGAAACATCTCAACAAATAATACAATACCACGAATTGATTTTGAGTAAAAGTTCTAATACCATGTAGAGTTTACCAAGATACACCCGATTGAGTGTCAGTGTTTGTTGGCCAATGAAAGACCAACAATCACATGCCCTACAAGCTATTTAGAAAAAAACATAATATTGTAAACAAAAGATAACATAGAAAAATGAAATAACCCTCAATGATTTTGAATTACTCCCAATGATTTGAAATTACTTAAAATGAATTAGCTTACAATAGATGTATATATTTATAATGAAAATGAGAGCAACTACCTCCTATAATCATGGTGAAGGGGACTAGGAATAGGCATGCAACTCCATTGATCTAAGACTAGTGACATGCAAAGCTCAATGCAACTATATATAACAAAGGAAACACAATTAAACAAGCTTATCTCCAAAATAGGAGTAAACAATAGGAATATTCTAAGGAATATCCTACACTAATAGCCAATAGCAAAGATAAGGCTACCAAAAAATATCAATGTCAGTCTTAGATTCAACATCATTGCTACCCTCTTCATTAGGTTAGGTAATAAACTAAGTGGTCTCTCCCCATAATTTGGGACACATTCTTCTTTGGAGTTCTCCCAATGAGTTGGATGGGCTCTTGTAGTTAGTCCATGCTTTAAGTTATCTAAGTTAACACTTGCCATTTCTCTCAAGCATGACATTCCAAATAGATTTCCATTGGTAAAGGAATAGAAACTATGTAAGTACTTCATATGTAATGAATCCTTTGTCCATTCTTCAAGCTTGCATAGTAAAAGTTTTTCTAAACACAAAATATTGATTCTAAATCTTGAGAACTTCATCACTGTACCAATTATCTATGAAAAATAAAATAAAAATGAAAGATCAACTCATAAATTGAATGAACACATGCCAAATAATGTGGTATTTTTGTTTGGGTTAGATAAAAATTATATAAACATTTATAATTCTACGCAAAAGAAAAATCTTAAACTTTTAATTTAAATATGATATTTAAAACATAAAAAATAATATTATAATATTTTATTGATACAATACTTTAAACTTATTAAATATCATAATACAAATTATTATAAAATAATTTAAGATTTATTTACTCTCACAAGAGTTCAAGTCCTCCAATACTTTCTCAATAGACAAGAAAGCAAGAAGGTATATATCTTAGGTACAAGGGAATTACAAAGATAATCACATTAATGTGATGATTTTACATTTTTCTACACTTAATATCTATTTGTAAATCTATTTAATAAATTAATTGCCATCTCATCCAACATTAGAATAAATTTTCTCCTCCAATACCTTTTTGCAGCCAAGATTCCAAATACTCCCCAAAATCCAACAGCCACACTTGCCATCCACTCTACATACCAATGCCATGGAATTTCTTCGCCCTCATCTTCTTTTTCTTGAGGAAAACTGGGTATGATAGGATTTGATATCACTCCACATCTACATGATCTGTTATTAACCGGAAAACCACAAAGATCCGGGTTCCCAGAGAAATCTGTAGAATTGAATGTAGCAAATTGATTTCCTGCTGGTATTTTTCCACAAAACTTATTGTTAGATACAATGAAAGAGCTCAGATAGAAAAGATTCCATATTTCATTTGGAATCTTTCCATGCAATTTATTATTTGAAAGATCCAGTGACTCTAGCTCCTGTAGCATTCCAAAACTTATTGGAATCTCCCCTGTAAGACTATTATCGGAGAAGTTCAATACGTGGAGACCTTTAAGGTTTCCAATTACTGAAGGAATGTTACCTGATATATTGTTTGCTGATAGATCGATGCAAGTTATAAGTAACAAAACTGATTTGGCATAGTCCAGCTCCGATCCTTTGTTAAACACTTTAATCTCTTCTTTGTAATAATAGAAGCTACGAACATTGACATTTGAGATTTCCACTTGGGGATTCCTCATGCCTTCCAACTTTGCAAACTGTGCTGGGATGGCACCAATCAAACTATTGTGTGAAATATCTAAAACATGGAGATTTGACAGATTGCTTAATTGATGTGGAATGTGTCCATCAAATTTATTTGATCTCAAAACAAGTATCATCAATTCAGACAACTGACCTAACCAAAGGGGTATGTGTCCAGACAAGAGATTATTAGTCAGATCTAAAATTTGTAAGCTGGAACAATTCTGAAGACTGGATGGCAACTTTCCCTTCAGCATATTGTCGTTGAGGTGAAGTGAAAGGAGTTGGCTTAGCACTCCTATCTGAGATGGAATCCCTCCTGCCAAATCATTATTTGCTAGATTTAATCTTGTCAAAGCAGAGCAATTAGTTATGCTTGACAGTATTTTACCAGATAATCTGTTCTTTGAGAGATCCAAAACCTCCATCCGTTGCAGAAGACCAATTGATGAAGGTATATCACCACTTAGATTGTTTGCTGAAAATGCCAGAAACTTAATGAATGGTAAAAAATTGCCAATATCCGCTGCAATAAAACCTGTGAATCCGTTCTGAGACAAGTCCAACAGTTCCAGAGCTGACGCTGACACTGAAAGAATTGGAAGGGAACCCTGTAATGCGTTACTATGTAAGTCTAAAGTCGATAAAGAACTTATATTCAAGCTAGACGGAACAGGGCCCTGCAAGTTATTGTATGACAAGTTCAGATATCTTAGATGATGGAGCATCCCCATCCAATCTGGAATGTTTCCAAACAGATTAGTGTTTGAGAGATCCAAATACTCCAATTCATTCTGTGTGGAAAGAAATTGCGGAATGATACCCCCAATATTACATGAAGCTAAGAATAGTCTTTCAAAGTAAATTGTGGGTATCCAATCTGATTCAATGATAACAGTTAACTGATTATATGACAGATCAAGATTAACCAGCCTAGTTGCATTTTCTAAATAAATGAGAGAGAGGTTGCCTTGAAGATTGTTGGAAGATAGGTCAATAGCTGTAATGCTCAGAAGAGTTGCAATTGAAATGGGAATGCTACCATTTAGCTGATTGCCACTAAGATAGAGACCATCCAGATATGATAGTTTTCCCAGCTGGAAAGGTATATTGCCGCTCAGCAGATTGGAGGAAAGTTGTAAATAAGTCAAAGAAGAAAGATTACCAAGCTCAGAAGGTATATTGCCGCTCAGCAGATTAGAGGAAAGTTGTAAAGAAGTTAAAGAGATAACGTTACCCAATTCAGAAGGTATTTTGCCATTCAGTAGGTTGGAAGAAATGTCCAATGAAGTCAAAGACGAAATCTGACCAAGTGACCGTGGAATCTCTCCATTCAAAAAATTGCCACTGAGATCCAGATGTTGAAGAGCCGAGAGATTGCCAATGGAAAGAGGAATATGGCCTTCCATCTTCTTCACAGATCCCAGGTCAAGATAGATGAGGGTGGAAATATTTACAATACAAGATGGCATACTTCCTATCATACTGGTATCAAACAGAGAGAATACGGTGAGCTGAGACCATTCCCCACATAATATTTCACTTAGATTTCCACTTAACAACTCGTTCTCCCCCAACCTGAGCTCTTTTAAACTAGGAAGACGAGAGAGACTTAGGAGGAATGAACCACTTAATTGACACACTTCTAAGGAAAGGGTGACCAAACTAGTGATATTAGCTAACCATAAAGGCAGTGACCCATCAAAGTCGTTCAAGCCCAGTTGGACGTGGGAGAGGCGGGAGAGGTTTTGGACAGCGTTGGGAATGTTCCCCGAAAGCATGCAGCTTTCAAGGTCGATATGTTGGAGATTGTGGAGATGAGAAAGGGGTGCTTCCAATTGCTTTCCTGTCATGTTCACCAGTGCTCCATTGAGGGACAAGAATTTTAACGCCCGCAGCTTCTCTGTCCACACTAAACTAGGACTATATAACAGAGAGTCAGAAGATAGGTCCAGAAATTGCAGTTGAGAAAGATTCCCTAGTTGCCAGCGAATAATACCACTGAAACCGGCCGAAGACAAATTGAGATAAGCTAAGTTGTGCAAATAGGCAAAATCCTTTGGTATTTCACCTTCAAAATAGTTGTAGCTTAAATCTAGATGTTTCATTTCTCGCAAGGCAAATAGACCTGCACATCAAAACAACAACGAAAAATACTTATTACCGTAAGGGTAAGCATAAATAAGAAAACCAGAACGGTTGGATCCTAAAAATTACCTTTGGGTAGAACACCACTCAAAAAATTGTAGCTTAGATCTAAATGCTGCAGCTGTTTTAATTGAAACAAAGCTCCAGCAAGTTCGCCATTTGTCTCTTCCATCAAGTAATCCCGGAACCGGAACTGTGAGTGATTGGGAAGATGAAGTTTGATAACATGTGATGTCTGCGAGCCACATTCCAGTCCCTCCACATACAGCAATTAAAGCCCCGCCATGAATCCAATTGAAGCGCAGGATGTAATTGATTTTTGAAAGCAAGGAGAGCATCTCTTTCATGAGGCAGACATGTGGTATTACAATTTATAATCTGGAAACAACATGCGAGTGCAAACAAGCAGCATATGGCAGAGGATAATTGATCCATGACAAAAATTCGAATTATTTGATCTGCAACAACTGTGATGATTAGAGATTAGAATTTTCTAGATTAAATAAAAACTGTTTTATCTTCGAAAAAAATAGCAAGTAAAAAAGAAGCTACCTAAGCTTGAATTGATAGATTTGCTAATGGCGAGAAGATTGAGTAATGGCGCGTGTGAGATACGAAGGGCAAGTGGGTTGATATAAGTAGGGATATGTGTTACGTTTTCAACACGGAAGAAAGTATTGCGTTACTTGTGAATCGATAGATTAAGGAGGTGTTTTTCCAGACACAGAGTGGGATGAGATTTTAATATAGGAGGGAAGTCTTTGTATTTCAATTGAATATGATCAAGTAAATATATTTAGTTGCAGTATATCTGTCATGTCTCCTTCTAGTTGACATCTCTCATAGCACAAGATTAGCCTATTATGCGACCCTCGTAGGCTGATAGGTTGGATAGAGGGTCATGTTGGAGCTTGGCTCAGCTTCAGTTGTCAGTATTTGATCAGTTGGCTTTCGTTCGGGCTCATTCGGACACTTCTAGCCTGAGTTGCTATTTTTAGCTGTATTTGGCACTCAATGTGGGACCCCTGCTATTTTTAGCAGTATGGATTGATCACGTGCAGAATCACTTCCTTATTCGTCAGCTTCAGACGGCTCGTGCATCGGATGAATATTGAGAGAGATATTAATATTTAATTGATTTAATTAAATATTAATTATTGGAGTTTATAATATAAAGTTATAATATTATTGTATTATAACTTAAGTGATTTTGGCTGAGGGGTCGCCCATCATGGAAGGGGACATTTTTAATTATATTTTATAATTAAAAATCTGTCAGGAGACTATGGAAATATTAAAATAAAAAGTTCAAACTTTTTAATGCTTCCCTATTATCAAGGAAATTGCACTTTTCAGTGTGTATAAGGTATTTGCATTGAAAATCGAGCCCATTATGTTATTGTGAATTGAAAATTGATCAAGTTTTGACCAGAGCATGGAAGCCTAGGGTTTCAGTCTCAGAGCATTGGGGAATGAGCCATCTCCAGTGAAAGCAATTCAGAGGGTGTGAGATATCATCTGATTTATTGCCAGGCAAGAGATTTCTTCATTCAAAAGAAATTACAGAGCTTCACAGTTGATTCAAACTTCAGGTTTTCAGTTAGTAATTCATTATAGAGGAGTTATTGCATTGAGGCGCATGTTTCAGGGAGATCTGGAGAGTCTTAAGAGAGCCGTACATTATCATTTATTGCTGCTATCAGCCGTACCATTCAGTACCAGGCCGTACCTTTCAAAAAAAGGGCATACTTTCTTCAAGAGGCAAATCGCCTACTTTGGGAGCAGTCTGCCATCACCAGCTTGGGCGCCTATATTCCTGGCATTGTTCTGGATCATCAGAAGGAGGGAGAAAGGAGTTTTATTGTAGCCGTACCAGATCTGGCCTCTTTATAGCTTGCTGTGATTTCCAGGTTTTCAATAAATATCATTGCTTTTTAATTTGCATGTAGTTGGATCTTCACTGTAATCATTCCAGAAGATTAAATAAAAGTCTGGAATCCATATTTTTAACAGATTTCATCACTTTCAGAGATGGAAGTTTTTATTTGAATTTATTATCTATTTTCTTGCAAAATCGCATTATTTCATTAATGCTCAAAAATCACAAAAAAACCAAAAACCATCAAAAACGAACAAAAAATGTCAGATTCAGAGTTTAAGGGAAACAGGGGTTTCTACAATATCTTAGTAATAATGATGTGTTAAATCATTTTTTTTTTGTCATTTTGTTGGTGAAAATTTAAATGGAATTTAAGGAGGTGTTTTTTTAAACTAATAAAGTGGGATAAGAATTCAACGCAAAGAAAATCTTGGGTTGTGATTGAAGATGATCATATGAATATATTTAGTCAAAAGAAATATTAGTGCTCTTTTATGTGTTCCATTCTTTCTTGTCATTTTGTTGGTAAAAATTGAAATGGAATTTAAGGAGGTGCTTTACCAAACTACAAAAAGTGGGATAAGATTCCAATACAGAAAAAAAGTCTTGCATTCACATCAAATATGGTCAGATAATATGTTTAGTTAGAGAAAATATTAGTGGTCTTTATGTGTTCCATCCTTTCTTGTCATACTTCAAGCTACAGAAAGTGGGATAAGATTTCAATACACAAAAAAAGTCTTGCATATTCTTGCACTCCTATTGAATATGATCATGTGAATATGTTTAGTCAAGAGAAATATTTAGTCTTGTATGTTGAATAATGTGTTCAATCCTTTTCAAACCATTTTCCTATTAAAAATTGAAATGAAATTTGAAAAAGATATTCTCCAAACTAGTAAAGTGGGTAAAGAATGCAATAAAGAAAGAAAGTCTTGAATTTCCATTAAAGATGGTGATGTCAATACATTTAGTCAACGGACGTATTAGTGGTCTTTTACCTGTACCATCTTTTATTGTCATTTTGTTGGTAAAATATTGAAATGAAATTTAAGGAGGTGCATTACCAAACTCCAAAAAGTGGGATAAAATTCTAATATAGAGAGGAAGCCTTGTATTCCCATTGAATATGATCACGAGTATGTTTAGTCAAGAAATATTAATAACCTTTATGTATTTCATACTTGATATTTTCTTGTAAAAAATTGAAATAAAATTAAAAAAAATATTTTTTCAAATATTTATTATCTCATATATTTAATAATATGTTCAGTCTTTGCAAATAACTTTACTTTAAAAAAAAAAAATGAAATTTTAAAAAGATATTCTTCAAACCTAAAACATTAGAATAAGATTCTCATTGAATGTGATCATACAAATATGCCTATTGAGAGGAAATATTTGTAACCTCCTTTCACCAGTAAATTTGCAAATATAATATTTGTAACATCCTTTTCCTATAACTTCTCTGTGAAAATTGACATGAAATTCAAGGTGCTTCTCTAAACTCTAGAAACATTGGAATAAGGTTCCAACTTGCGTGTCCATTGAATAACCAATCTAGTCAGAGATGATAAGAATGAATGAGAGGATGTGTGCAATGCACACAGATTTTTCTTGGGTTTCTGTAGTTGACTGAAACCTTGCATGTATGAATTTCCTCTAAAACGTACTCTAATTTCTGTGGCTTCCATCTGGCCTTCTAGGAAACACGGGGAATCTGATTTGGCTGGGCTTAACCAGCACTAAGCGTTGACCGCTTAGGTGGCATGTGTGGGCCCAGCCATAGCCCATGGCCTTTCCGTTCACCATTAACGAAGGCCGTTTGGTGAATGACTGTCAATTTTATTTTATTTTTGAAACCGACGCCCGCCCAATGCGCATAGCTCAAAGTTCCTGCGCAGCATAAGTTATGCTACTACAGCGTAAGAAGACATGGGTTTCCTCACGAGCTTAGTCGCACTGTTTAACTTCATGCAAAAAAACAGGTCTCCAATGCTAATGGCACTGCTTACATTTGCCACCATAGTCCCAGCCAGTGCCAAAATGGGAGCTTTGGAACAGAGAATCCGTTAAAACACAAAGGATTTAGGAATTTTGTCAGGTGATCTAGTTCGAAATGCTCTGGTAGATATGTATGCAAAATGTAGAAGCAAAGATAAGGTACGTAAACTGTTTGGCTGAATGCCTAAAAAATTTGTTTAATGGAATGCTACGATTGCATGATATGCACAAAATGATTTGTTCAAAAGGCTTTAGAAACTTTCAAGCAAATGCAATGGCAAGCGTAAAGCCAGACTCCTCTGAAAACAAACTGAGAAACACAGAAGATTTGGAGCAAAACTGAGCTCTGATACCAAGAAACAATATGGAAGAGAGGAGAAGACACAAAACAGAGTAAAACTCTGAATTTGAGCTCTGTCGAATACAAGCTCATAGCATTCAATTTATAATCAAATACATAATACAAACTGAGAAACACAGAAGATTTGGAGCAAAACTGAGCCCTGATACCAAGAAACAATATGGAACAGAGGAGAAGACACAAAATAGAGTAAAACTCTGAGTTTGAGCTCTGTCGAATACAAGCTCATAGCATTCAATTTATAATCAAATACATAATAAATTCTGCAGGCACTCTAGTAGAGAGTTCGCTATATGATTTATGGTGTGTACGTGAACGTGAATGGCATGAGGCGGCTGCATACGGCGCTGGACGGTTTGAACGACTGTGGTCGGCTGATCTGTGCCGACAAGCTGCAATGATTAATTTACTCTTCCAACATCCTCAACCTTTGCCAGCACCCTCCCTACCTGTGCCGAAATGGGAGCTTTGGAACCGGGTATGCACATCCATCATAGGATAAAGGATAGATAATTTTGCCAGATGATGTAGTTGCAACTGCCCTGGCAGACATGTATGCGAAATGTGGAAGCATAGACAAACAACGTGAACTGTTTGAGAGAATGCCTCAAAGAATTATGTTCTCACGGAATACCCTAATTGCAAAAATATTCACAAAATGGATTTGTCGAAAAGGTTTTATAAACTTTCAAGCAAATGCAATTGGAGAGTGTAAAGCCAGACTCTTACGACTTTTGCCAGCATCCTCGCAGCCAATGCCGAATGGGAGCTTAGGAATGGGTATGGACATCCAGGATAGA
>VDFB02388560.1:0-10156 GCA_007258455.2 Sequoia sempervirens | reverse complement strand
TATTTCCATTTATGAATTAAACCATTATCTCACAAAAGTCAACTTTTCTCCATAAATTAAATAATTTCTATTATTTCAACTACTTCTATTTCTCCACTATTGATTTAATTGCTTTCAATTAAATCTCAACCCTTCATTTCAAAGCTTGTCCCAACCTTGACCTAATGTTGCCCTAACCCTAATCCTCCTTATGACATTGATTCTTGGCCTTTGATCTTAGGGCTTCACCAACTTTTAATCCTAGCCATCAATTCTCAGTTTGGCATTCTTTAAAAGGCCCTCTTTCAAGTCATTTTGGACACACACACAAGTTATTTTCAGCATGCTTGAGATATTTTGAGTACTTGAGCACACATTACTTCAATATTTTGCTCGTCTAAGGCACAGGTAATAGTTGCACTTCAAATCTGATGGCAATTATATAATTTGCAGCAAGATGGAGAAGGCCAATGTAGGTCAACCAATGGAAGCTTGAAGACTAGGTGATGTTGTTTCACTATTCTTATTCTTTTTGTTTTCATTGTGCTCTATTGTTAATTGGGAATTAGTTTCATGCTACTTGCAATCAAATTTATCCTAATTACAGGTGATTTTTTGGTGGTAGAAGGATTCATGAAAAACATTTAGTTGATGTCTCTGATCCATTTATGAATATTTGAATCAAATCATTGTCATATTATCAAAGAGCTTGCACAATAGTTGAGCATCCAGAAATCCATCAAAAAACATTAATCAACGAACCTAGTTGACCAATTAACTAACTTGATTATTATATTGCTATCATGGTTAAGCATGTTATCGCCCCATCGATGGGACGTTGTGTTATCTTTCACCGATATGTTCTAGTGCTGCCGATATGCTTTCATCGGTCTATCGGTGGAGCTATGAGGGGAGTTCCCCCGATGTAGTAATGTTAGGCTGATAGTGAATATAGGCTGAATATTTCCAGCAACATTGCTTTTTTAGTTGGATCCTAAAAATGTTGCAACTTATGTTCTTCTCTAAAACATTTGTACGAGGTTCAAATAGTAAAGAGATTGATGAAAGATAGAGGAATTAAAAAGATACATGGATGTTATAGTTGGATATGCTTTGGTAGACATATATGCAAGATGTGGAATCATAGAAAAAATACCTGAATTGTTTGATAGAATGCCTCAAAGAGATGTCATCTCATGGAATGAAATGATTGATTTCAAAATGTGCACAAAATGGATTTTGCAAGGAACCTCTCAAAATTTGTGAATTAATGAAGCACTTTGGAACACATCCTAGAACATTGTGAGCTTTTCTTGGGTTCTAGGTGCATGCAGTCATGCAGGTTTAGTGGATGAGGGCTGCACATACTTCACACATTAGTAACCCTTATTTCATTGCAATTTACATTTATAGTTGATCATTAGGTGTGCATGGTTGATCAACCATTCATATTTTCACCTCTAAACCTATAAATCCATCATTCCTTCCAAAAATTTGGGGAGCATTCTGAAAAACTCTTTGATCCATTTATGAATATTTGAATCAAATCATTGTCATATTATCAAAGAGCTTGCACAACAATTGAGCATCCACAAATCCATAAAAAAAAATTAATCAACAAACTTAGCTGACCAATTAACTAGCTTGATTATTATATTGGTGTCATGGTAAAGCATGCTATCGCCCCATCAGTGGGACATTGTGTTATGTGCTGTCGATATGTTCTAGTGTTGCCGATATGCTTTCATCGGTCTATCGGTGGAGCTATGAGGGGGGTTTGCCTGATGTAGTAATGTTAGGCCGAAAGTGAATATAGGCTGAGTATTTCTAGCAACACTGCTTTTTTAGTTGGATCCTAAAAATGCTACAACTTATGTTCTCTAAAAAATCTGTACGAGGTTCAAATAGTAAAGAGATTGATGAAAGATAGAGGAATTAAAAAGATACCTGGATGTTATAGTTGGATATGCTCTGATAGACATATATGCAAGATGTGGAATTGTAGACAAAACACCTGAATTGTTTGATAGAATGCCTCAAAGAGATTTCATCTCATGGAATGAAATGATTGATTGCAGAATGTGCACAAAATGGATTTTGCAAGGAACCTCTCAAAATATTTAAATTAATGAAGCACTCCTCGGGAACACATCCTAACATTGTAAGTTTTCTTGGTTCTAGGTGCATGCAATCATGCAGTTTAGAGGATGAGGGCTGCACATACTTCACAAGAACCCTTATTGCATTACAATTTACATTAATAGTTAATTTATTAGGTGTGCATGGTTGATCAACCATTCATATTTTCACCACCTCCAAATCTATAAATCCATCATTTCTTCCAAAAATTGTGGAGCATTTTGAAAACTCTTTGATCCATTTATGAATATTTAAATCAAAACCATTGTCATATTATCAAAGAGCTTGCATAGTAGATGACATCCACAACTGCCAAAACATTAATCAACTTAACCCAGTCAATTCAATTAACCAACTTTGATTATTATATTGCTATCATGTATTAAGCATGCTATCAGCCCCATCGGTGGATGTTGTGTTAATCTTCCAATCGATATGTTCTAGTCCCTTCCTATATGCTTTCATCAGTCTATCAGTGGATCTATGAGGGGAGTTCCCCCGATGTAGTAATGTTAGGCTGATAGTAAATATAGGATGAGTATTTCTAGAAACATTTCTTTTTTAGTTGAATCCTAAAAATGTTATAACTTATGTTCTTCTCTAAAACATTTATACGAGGTTCAAATAGTAAAGAGATTGATGAGAGATAGAGGAATTAAAAAGATACCTGAATGTAGTTGGATTGAAGGCCATAAACTAGTACATGTTTTTTGTGTAGGAGATAGATCACATCCACAAACATGGAAGAGCTATGCAAAGTAGGAGAAATTGGCTTGGAAAATGAAGGAAGTAGGGTATAAAGAATCATTTATTTGCCACCATAGTGAAAAGTTAGCAATTGCATTTGGTTTGTTAAACATGGCCCCTAGTACAATTATTAGAGTTCTTAAGAACCTTCAAGTATGTTCTGATTGCCACACTGCATCTAAATTCATCTCCAAGATTGTTGCAAGAGAAATTGTTCTGAGAGATGTGAGCCATTTCCATCATTTTAAACAGGGGCACTATCGGCCTAACATTACTACATCGGGGGAACTCCCCTCATAGCTCCATCGATAGACCAATAAGGTGGGGGAAGTCAATTCCATTTTTTTGTAATGTGGTAAGAGTCATACAGGTAACCGTATGTCAGGTTGGGGAACTCTTCCTAGAGGTTCTAAATGATTTGCCTCTTTTTAATAAGTTAAGACTGTTGGCAATGCAACCTAGATCACAGCTTGTTTGATGGGGATTCCATACCCACAATGAGGTGCAATTGTGGAAATATCATAGAGAGAAGCTACAAGACTATGATGATTTTGGTTAAGTGAATTTATATATCATATTCTTACTTCTAGTGTGGCTTAAGACATGTGCATATGATATTCCTTCTCTCTCTGCATAGGCTTGGGGAAATGTATTTACTTTTGATCTTAGAAAAGTGGCAAGGAACTTGCAGAGAATGAGACATTGATCAGAGAAACATTGGACAGTCTAGATGCATTTGAACGGAGCTTGGAGTGGCTAAAAATGGTTTTGGTTTTAAATGTTGAATTTCCATGGCAATGCGTGTGTGAGATTGTTTTGAAGCACTCAAAGAGACTATGGGATGAAATTTTTGAAAGCCTGTTTGTTAGTAGGATGAAACAAATAATAGTCGATGGATTTGCAGATTTGCATGAGAGAGTTAAGGTTGGTAAATTCCTTGAAGCCATAGTTACATATTTGGGAAGTTACAAAGATGTTGAAACCCATTTGCACAAATTAACTACTAGTGAGGGCTGGCTTGTCAAGAGAGGGGACCTAAAAAGTGTCAATTTACCTGGGTTGAGTTTTAGATTTATGATGACAAATGATGAAGATTGGTTTAGTCACCTTAACGCTTATTTTGGAACTAAGGTTAGTCAAATAAAAGATACCATAGATGAGGGGTCCAAGAATATTCTGGAAGACCTCCTAAGTTTTCTTCATGCACATAAATCTCCTTCAAGGATAAATGATTTAGCACCTTATTTCCAAGAGCAATGCTTCCATTTTATCTCAACATTGATTGTTGAGATTGAAGAACATCTTGTACATCTTTCAAAAGCTCTCTATCAAGAAATGAAAAATGAGGAGATGCTAGAAAAAATGAACAAGGACACTAGAACCAACAATTATAATGGAAAGGACACTTTTCTTAGAAGGCTTTTAGTTGCTCTCGATTTCATTCAACTTCCCTTCCACTAGTTCCCTGTATGCCTCACCAAGGTTTGTCGAGAACAAAGCTTCACTCTCAGTGGAAAGGATCTTCAACTTTCAAATATTCCACATTCACTCTTGATTACCCTCTTCTAGACAATTCGAAGACAAATACCAATGAGAGGGGCTCTAGTTTGTTTAATCAGGATAAAAATAATAGCACCAAATTGAATAAATTGAGAAGAACTACATGCAAAATCTTTGTATAAGAGCTCATAGCATGTGGATATTGTGGATAATTGAAGAGCTTTCAAGCATTCTCACAAGAGATCTAAGGGAGGATGATTCTTTATCCATGACAACTCCTTTGAAGGTCTATATTCTCATTTGCATTGCATATTTTATTTGTCGTGGCTTATGGAGTTGGTTTCATTTCCATGATTCATCTAATCACTGATCTCTTCTTGTAGTTTTCATGAGATTTCTTTTAGTTCTGATTTAAGTCATCATGGTTTATATCTGGATATATTAATAACCGAATGAAAATAAAGCATCTAGAGTAAAAAGCTACATTTGATTCTTTCAGTCACTTCAAACTCTTTATTTCCCATTAAATGGAAAAGACTAACATGTGCCCTTTCAACCCTTCTAGTCCATATTAATCATGGAGATGCAATCTATAAGTATGCAAAAAAGTATCAAAGGGGAGCCAAAAATTTAGAGATTTTCATAGGGCCTATGAATCAACTCTTGTTGTTTTTATAATAAATAGCCACTAAAAATAGACATTTGAAAATATCTTAATCTCCTTAAAAACAATGACAGCTAAAAAGAGTGCTAGCTACATATATAGCTCAGGCTAAAAATAGATTTTCCAACAATTGGCTCTTTGATCATGGCAATCCCTCTAGAAAACCATGAATCTCTAACAATTCACCAATCTTGATGCTTTGAAGATTTCAATACACTTTGAAATATGAGCTCTTTTTAAAAGAAATTCAATCTTCAATTTAGGCTAAAATAATTTGGCAACATAACTCTACAATCAATCTTCAAAACACCTTAAGAATCAAGAACTTATCTCCACCTTTAGTACTTGCAAAGATAGTTTTTTGAATAAGTAAACTACTCACTCAAGACTTGTTTACATAGGTAACTTAGCTTCTTTGGAATTTACCAATGGTATCCAAAACCATTGGCTAACCAACATGACACCTTAGCAACAATTAGTTTCATGAGGTGGCACATACTTCGAAAAGCTCTCTTAGAGCTATTTCAAGATGTGTCCAAACAAATTTGCACATCACAACAATTGTATAAAAAATTGTTGTTTCTATCTTAATGGTTTTGTCTTCTCATCAACAAATTTGTCACATTGCAACCAAATTTCTCCCTGTTTATCTCATCAACAAATTTGTCACATTGCAACCTAATCAATACTTCATACAACATTATTAGGACAGGTGTAGAACACCTTCCCAACAACAATTTTGCTAGTATAAGAATGATATCAACCATGTGCCTTTTCAACACCACTTTATTTGTTTTCTCAAAAATAAATATTTCTATCTTATCAATTTTGTCTTCTCCTCAACAAATTTGTCACATCTCAACAAAATTTATCCTTGTCACATCTCAATCAAATTTGTTCTTATATCTCTTTATAATTTTATCTTTTAGTACACCTAATCAATATTCCATAAAATATTATTATTATGGATGTATAACATATTTCTCTAAGAATAAGAATGATATCGACCATTTTTCTTTCCAATTACAATTTACATAGATAACGGGCACTATGTTGAATATATCCAATGGCTACTTTGACAGGTATCCTGCTTGTTGCTATCAATATTACACCGTTTTGAGCCACTTGCCATTTCCAAACTTTTTCACTTTTACTCACTACTTGCCACCAATCTGCCCTACCATTGCCAAATCACCAAGCTTTCTAAACCTTTTTTGCTATGCTTGTCAAATGGACATCCTTGCCATAGCTTTTGGTCATGACCAGCAAATGGCCAATCTCTCCAAACTCTACAATATATTTTACTATATTCTTTCACCAACTCGATCTCATTGTATTTCACAATGATGCTAACAGATTGTGATGTTGGAGGAGTTTTTAGCGCCACTTTGCCAAAATAGACCTATGCAAGACTTTGAAAATGTGTATAGCCCTATATTCAAATGATACAGAGAAATTTTGGTATCCTTAGTGTATTCATTATCATGATGAATACCACACATAACATGTTCCTTCTTGTTGACATTGGTATCTCCTCTCTTTAATATAAAGAGGAGTGAAATTCTAAAATAAGTTCCATGTCATCATGCTTTGACAGCAACAGGAACAGAGCAATAATGGTGCAACTGAAGAAATGAAAATGTGGTACTATCTCAATATAATTATTATATGGGCTCTTAGATTAAGTATACTTTGATTGCAAATGAATAAAATAATGGTAATAATGCATTATACTTTATATAGTGCCATGTTATTGGTTGCTGCACTGTTTCTCTCACAAGGTTTGCCTACACTCTTTTAATATTCATGGATATGATATGATTTCAGATCCAGCTCACAAAAATTTCATGTCTTTTACTACCCCTGTCTATTTGCTCTTTTGCATGCGTCTTTCTTGGTAGATTCATTTTATACAGCACAACATTAGAATGTAGATTGGAATAAGATTGAATTAATACTAATTGATTTGAAAGATTTCCAATTAAAATTTTAAAAGAATAAATAATAATATTTTAAATTAAAATTGATTTAATTAAATCAGTTATGTAATTAAATTTAATGATGTATATTAAAATTAAAGTGGTAATAGAAGAAATGAAAAATAATGAAATATTTAGAAATGAGTGCAATATTAAAGCAATTTAACATTTTAAAATTTAGCGAAAGTCTATTATAAAATTGGGTGCATTGTTACAACACCTATCATATTTAGGGACTCATTGATTAGCCTATCTCAATTGTTTCAAAAGTATAGAGTTATTTGGGTTTAGCAAGTTACTATCATATATTTGTAGAAGACTTTTCCAAAGTAGTCCACCCTATGACTTTTCTTTAGTGAAAAAAAATAAAATTTAGTGCAAGAATCTTTTATGATAGTTGAAATGAGCATTTACTATTGCACCATTCTTGCATGTACCTAATCCAGAGAAATAATTTGTAGTGTAGAGAGACGCTTGACTAGATTAAGTAGGAGACTTGATGTAGGATGGATATGTTATTGAATTTCAGTTAACAAATAAAGGAGTTATAATATTAACTATCTTACATATGGCCTTGAACTTGCAACTATAAGACATTCTTTAAAATATACAATATGTGCCTCCATAAACAAATCTTCAATACTAATCAAGAGATGATCCCACAAATATTAATTAGGATGACTATGTATGTTCTTCTACAAGAAGTCACTAGAATCTTTTGAAGAAGAAATGATGGACTCTGAAGTAGCAATAGTAGATTGAGATGAGATCTCAATATGAGGATGAGAAGCAAGAAGAGAAGTCGCTATGTCATTTGAACATTCAAGGCCTATACAATAATTAAGCTCCTTTAAAGTATCATCATCAAAGGTTATATTATCTGCATCATCAAGTGTAAAATTTGAAGCATAATCATCTAGGAATGGAGAAATATGAGGGTCTCCAAACATCTCCCAACGCTTGGTCCAAAGTGTGTGGGGATAATCAATGTCCACTATAGCCCACATAGTGTCATTATCAACACTAGAACCAATTAATCCTACTACATGATCAATTTTATTACCCCATACTGATTTCCTTCCAGATGTTTCTAGTTCAAGAATGAGCCATAAAGGTAAGAAAATGTTTCAAGCCATTTGAGATTGGTTAGAATGCCTTTTTTCCAAGACTCATAATTTTCCTTATCCAAGATTATCAAAGAAGGGTGAAAATAAAACCCCATGATACAATCCTCAAATGATTACAAAAGAAACCGAAAAAAAAAACCCCTTCCACTAGTATCAAAGATCACCCCTCCGAAGATCACAAGGTTGACACTTTCTAGTTTAGTGTGATTACAAGGCTTTGTCCTAGTTGCAATGCTCACTAGGCCCACAATGAGAAAAATTATAAATTTTTGATACAAAATAAACTTGATATAAAATATAAAAAACTATCCCTATAGCTCTATAGTGCTTTTGATGCCTTTCCAACATCTATTTGTTTCCAAAAAATAGAGCTCCTAGGAAAAAGTGATGGCTAGTTGAAGAAAACTGAAACAAATAACTTCAACCTAAAATATCTAGCAAAAACGAGAATTTTTTTTTTTCAAAACCTCAATGGATGGAAAGTGCTCATTTCCATTTTTTTGATGATATCTCATTCACCAAAAACAGACACTTTGGTGAATAGTTATTAAAATTTGAAAAAAGGATCAATTTGGCCTACATGAGGGCCTTGGTGTCCCCTAGGTAGCTCGTAGGAAAGACCACCACCAATAGTAGGTGTGCAGATTAAGGGTGGTCTTGTTGATAGTGAAATCAAAGTTTGTTGGTGGTTGTTGGTGTTTTATTCCCTATAGTTATCGTACAGGTTACAATTTATTAATCACGAATTGGTGATTTGTGAGCCCTAGGTGCTTAGCACCTTAGGTGCTAGACCTATGCACTAGTGTTGAATGCTAAATCATTGTAAGCACTTAGCACTAGCACGAAATTCTAAAGTGTTATAAGTTCTTAATGCTAGAATTGAACACTAAAGTGTTATAAGTGCTTAGCACAACGCTTTAAGTGATTTTTTTATAACCTTTTTTTAATTTGAAGAAAATGTCATATGAATATAGTTAAGGGGATTGTTCAACCCTCTTGGAATTTTTTTTGCCTTTACAGCTCCTAGCACCAAATATGAGAAAAAATTATGTCAAAATTCATCTACTCAGCCTCCTAAACCTAACAAAAAGGTCCATTTGGGCCAAAAGGCCTCCAATAAAAATTTGTTCACCAAATCTATGCTTCAAACCCCAACTTACAACTGTGTCAAATTATTTATGAATTAGATGAAATGAAAGCTAATCTTGACTTTCTAAAGCCTCATGGATGTGTTGGAACAGTAAAAAATATCTTTAGTATAGCCAAAATTGCTCCAATCACTAAGATATTACAAACACATATGAAAAATGAAGAGGTTACTAGATCTTCATAAACCCTTTATAATTCTCTAGATCGTTCAAAATGCAAGAGAAGAGCATACATGATTTTACATGATCTTTCATAAAAATAATCAAACTTTGAATTAGGAATCTATGAACTCTGAATTCTCAAAAATAAAATTTATTTGATACCATGGTAGAAATTTGAAATAGATTGATAACCCAATGAACTTTATAAGAGAAATTCTAAGCTGCATAAACCGGAAAAACATAAACAATGCAAACTAGTGACTTTAAGAGACATGCTATGTCAAAATGACAGAAATGCATTAAAATCTTCCAAGATGCAAAATACAAGCTAGGTAGTGAATTTATATAGAACTAAGGAGAGGATGGAGTTGGAAAACCAACCAATAAGAAGTGACCACCAATATTAAATAAAGTGTTAAAAATAGTAAATGCTCCACCCTTTTAGGATGGGGAAACCTCATCACCTTATTTCCTAGTTATTAAATATAAACTTACTTTATTATCCTAAGAAAGTTTAATAAAAGTGTACATGAAAAACCTATGACAAAGGAAAAATGAATTAATCCACTAGGAAAATAAAAACATACACTAACATTTCAACCTATTAGATTGACACACCCAGATGGAGGGGCAGTTAGGAGAGGTAGATGTACAATAGAGCCAGCTAGGGCTTGTTGACTAAGGAAAATAGTTGAGGGAGGAGTTGTAGAA